>JAQZBX010042064.1:0-15014 GCA_029593785.1 Cabassous unicinctus | reverse complement strand
TGAGAAAGCTTGGAGCATAGCTACTTAGACTGTACCCTGGAAACAAATCTGGGAAGTGCCCCCAAAGTAAATGTGGTTAATTAGTTACAGCACAGAAAGTATTTTTCAATTATGCCCATTTAACATATCAGCATTGATAACATGGAGTGACCCAGTCTAGAAGCTCTAAGGCATGAAGCCGAATGCACAGTAAAGGAGCATTTAGAATGAGTTAGGGAGGCGGGCAGGACCTTGACCTGGGAGGGGATCCTCATGAATTGGCATTTCATATCCCATTGCTTTTAATAGAGGAGCAAGGAGCAGGTGCTGAGACAGCACATGTGTGAGCATAAATGAGCTCACCCTGGCTGGAGCTAAGTAAGAGTGGATAATAGTGAGGAGCAGTATTGAAGTTGGAGATGCAGTGGAAGTAGGAGCTGCATTTGGTAAAGACAGAAACTTAAATCCAGTTAGTATTTCTGGAGTGAAGAAAATAGTAGATGCTGGTCATTTGCAATGAATTTTGAACCAGTCTTTGTATACTAGCATTTTATAATGAAAATAATAATGATAGAATTGATGCTTTAATGTTATCAGGAAATGTTTAAAAGGTCATTTTGTTTGTATATCCAATCACTAGATGAGTTAATAGTTAAAAACTCTAATAATTACTTCTGGATTACTAAGTATAAAAGAATGTCTTTCCTTTCCAGGATTACATTCCTTCACAACAAGATATTCTGCTTGCCAGGAGACCCACCAAAGGCATTCATGAGTATGACTTTGAAATTAAAAGTGTTCCTTTCAAAATGGTTGATGTAGGTGGTCAGAGATCAGAAAGGAAACGTTGGTTTGAATGTTTCGACAGCGTGACATCAATACTTTTCCTTGTTTCCTCAAGTGAATTTGACCAGGTTCTTATGGAAGACCGACTAACCAATCGCCTGACAGAATCTCTGAACATTTTTGAAACAATTGTCAATAACCGGGTTTTCAGCAATGTCTCCATAATTCTCTTCTTAAACAAGACAGACTTGCTTGAAGAGAAAGTGCAAATTGTGAGCATCAAAAACTATTTCTTAGAATTTGAAGGGGATCCCCACTGCTTAAGAGACGTCCAAAAATTCCTGGTGGAATGTTTTCGTAACAAACGCCGGGACCAGCAGCAGAAGCCCTTATACCACCACTTCACCACTGCTATTAACACGGAAAATATCCGCCTTGTTTTCCGTGATGTGAAGGATACTATTCTTCATGACAACCTCAAGCAGCTTATGCTACAGTGATATGTACAAAAGACTTGCTATTTTAATATCTTTTTGTGTCTTTGGTTGTTTTCTGTTTGTTTGTTTTTTTTAATAGCAGTTTACAACAGGAATTAGAAAAATCTTGATTCTATGATTAACTTCTTGGAAATCTTAGTCCCTCTTCTGCGGACTTTGGTTTGTGGCTGAAAGCTGCTGAATAACACATTGCCAATATCTGCTGAAGCTCAGGCTATGATCTGTTTCACTATGGCTTCCATTTGAGTCAAGTTGTAATTTCCTGGCAGACCTCAGACTAGGTATACTTCAGGCTTTAAATTCTTCCACTTTTCAAACTAAATTCTCCGATAGTGCCAAGTGTAGAAGGTATCCCTAAATACTTGCAGGTATGAGGCAGAGAACAAGTAAACCAAGTTAAGATCTCTTTTGTCTGCCTAAGACATAGCAGTGACATTTGTTGCCTATCTTTATGGTAGCTTCCTATTTTAAAAGGGCTATTGGAAAAAAGTTTGATCTAAGGAATGGCATTCTATAGGTTTACACAGATTTAGCCTTTTTATTTTTTTTAATTGGCTGTACATGCAGCAGTTATTTTTGTTTTTAAATGTCTGTGGTTTCAGAAGGTAATGTTCTTAATATTTTCAAGTTTACTAGAGATTTCTGATATGATGCTAATGAAAAGTTCACAAATGGTACGGGGAGCAAAAGGGAAGCAAATGCCATGTATATAGTGTTTTGATCAACAGTAAAGAGTGAAATATAATTTGCCTTTTTTGTACTTAATTATTATGTAATTCATGTGCCACATGTGAAACATTCTGGCCATAGTAGCAACAAAAACCTTCAAGCAACTTGGAAGCAGAACTTTCTGAGTAAACATACCCTTTCTAGAATATCATGTGTTTTACTCTCAAACTTGTAAATCCTGTCTCAGATGATTTGGGCCATTATTGTAGAAAATATTACTGCACTGTCACAAACATCTTTTGCTCTCCTATCCATTTCCATCAACTCCAGACTGTGGCATTTATGGAATTTTCTGTTTATTTGGAGCTTGTCAAGGGCAGTATTTTTCTGTCAAGCTATTAAAAAAGGCGTTATTTGAGATTTCTATTCATTCTTGGTGTATCTCCAAAAGACACAGTATGTAAATTTTGTATAATTGTTGTTTATGAAATGCCAGCTTTTTTTGAGGTACATTTTAAATGTTTTAAGGATACTTCTAAGAATAAATGGTAATTGTTTAGTTCACAGCTAGATGATGACATTTGACTTCTCCTACTGCTTATCAAGTTAAAATGTACCCATGAAGGAGCTTTATGATTATAAATACATTCATAGTGAACTCATCAGAATGGTTGGTTTGCAGTAGTGAAAAAATAATGTCATGTAGGTTATACATAGTGTTAGAATTGGATTCAGAGAAACAAATGTACAAGGCTGGTGACAGTTTGAAAAGTCGAACAGCTTCTCTCCTTTTCCTGAAAATTGTGATTAAGACTGTGATATCTGTCACTTTACTGTATAGCTGACTGTGCTCTCAGGTATTTTATTGGTTAAAAAGCCCTTCAAAGATTGGTCAGCGTTATGGATGATTACACAGCCTCTCCAAGACCTCGGCACTTGGTCTGTTCTGGTTTCCAGGGTAAGGGGAGGGCTTCTTGGTGAGCTGACCAGGGATTGTTTTGAATTTACCTTACTGTTCTTGCATTTGAAGTTCCACCATTAGCATATGCATACTGCCAGTGTTTCATGCCTTGGTGTAATATGTGAGCTACAAACATGTGGCCCCACATCATCAACACAAGTATGCATAGTGTAGTTCAAGCCTGTCTGAATCATTTTGCATCTAGCTTCTTGCCAAAAAGAATACATTGTTTAAATCCACAGGGTTAGCATAATCTCAGTGCTAGTGACTCTCTCTGAATATGTGCACAGTAACATTGAACTTTTTGGTGAAGAGTCTACATGTACATTTAGCAAAAAGTTTTCTTGAATGGTCAAAATATTTAACTCCAGTGAAGACTAACGTAAGTTCCCTGTATAAAGAGGAAACTTAGCCTTATTTAAATTATACTTAATATCTGTGACATGAATCATAAACATTGCCTAACAAAGCAGAAATCACCAAGTTTCTCCATGTTGTCTACCACCAAGAAATTTTAAAACCCCAAATAGATATGGTATTATTTTTGGCATTTGTGGTATTCATCCCTAGCATGTGTGATATCTCAGTCAACATTCCTTTAACATCTAGAAAATATTTTAAGGTCATAAATTTCTTATGTTTAATGGCAGACTTATGTAGACATTCGATAGAACTGTAAGGTTCATTCTAAAGGCCTTAGATCACATTTTTTGTATACTGTATTTTTAAACCATTTGAAAGGAATCTTTAAACCAGTAGAATGGAAACCAGAGCCTTTTGAAATACCACTATATGAAGAAGGAGATAAAATTTAGTGATCAAAACTGAAAGGGTGCTTGTAATTTTCACTATGCCAATTCCCTCTAACCTCTATCTAAACAGTAATTTAAATTTAATATTCTTTGGTGTGTTCCAGTTTTTCTAACTCTTCATGGTTATATTTTGGAATAAAATGTGCCTAATTCTATATTGCATTCTGTTCTTAAACCTGAATGCCTTCTTGTTTTATTCTCAAGAAATATTACACAAGTGTCTTTATTGACCTTGAAGAAATTTATATTATACAGAGTTGCCTTATAAATCAAAGAACAACACAAGTTTGGGCCTTGATTTTTTTAAAGAGAAAGGGTTTTGTCAAATGGTTTCTGAAGATCTAAATAGTAAATAACCCAAGGTATGCCTCTGCCACTTAAATATTATTTTCAGTAACTTGAATTATTGATTTCTGCCAAATATTTTAATAAATTGAAATCTTCATTTCAATTGCCTGGGAAGGACACTTGATAGCTAGAGTGCAACTGCAACCAAAGAAGGCAAAATGGAGTGAAAAAGATCATGCTTTTTTGTTTTGTTTGTTTTGTTTTTATAAGTTACGTTGGCATGTTCTTTACATAGAGAAAATCTGCTGGGTCATCTCTGAAGTGGGGCTACTTAGGGAAATCCTTGTTCAGTCAGGTGGTAGTGGTTGCTTTAAAATTCAAGGAGGAAAAATTACCTTAATACCAGAAATAATTATAAGTATTGATTTAGATTCAGTAGAAATCATATGCCCTATAATTTTTTGTAAGAGGGATGGGTGAATCTCAATGCTCAGTGTATACCCAAATACTTGTGTTTATGCTTTTGATAAAATGTATTTTCAGCATTAGTACATATATCCGGTTATGCCTTATTTAAATGAAGAATAAAGTTATACCAAGTAATGCACTGTTATGTCTTAAAACTCAGATCACTATTTGAAGAAGCCCTCAAATTGGTGCTTTCATTCTATAATGATATATTTGGACAAAACCACAAACCAAGCCATTTGAAACAAGATTCTCTCCATTGCAGTCTGTAGCAATGTTATTTCTGTATATGTAATGAGAAGGCTAAATATCAGTGTTAACTCTTAATTTCTTGTTTGAATCCATGAAATCATGCCTGTAAAACCCGGTCAAACATTTGTAACAAACTCCCTAATAAATCTAGAGAAAGTCACTCTGTTACCTTTTCATTTCTTTTGGATCAGAAAATTTTCATGTGTCTTCTTCAATTGGAAATCTGGCTTAGTACTGGGTTACTTTGTCTCTTTCCCATTAATTCAACCTGCTAAGTTCCATTAGTCACAGGGGATCATCCATATGTTGTGCTGGCTTGAGTAAAAGTACTGAATTTTTTTAAATGATAGGATGCATTTTGGCTTCAGTCTAGTAACCATGAGGAAGAGAGAGACTGTATTGTGTGTGTTTGTGTGTGTCTCCACTTTCTAAGTAAAGCACACAGTATAGTACATACCCATGATATCATGGTACGAGGTTAGGGCTTGTTTATATGAAGAGACTGAAGTGTAAGTCTAAACCTGAACATTTTAAACAAGTTGGACTTTATGGTTTTTTCAAGTACCATCAAGTAGATATTAGCCTTAGGGTGGTAAGTGATTATGAACATCATTTGACACACCATGTTTGTACCGCTAGCTTTCTTTTGTCTGTACTTGAACATAGTATTTAAATAAATAGGTTCACTCTTGTGGCATTCAAGCCCAACCATCTGGTTTCAGATATCAGAGCTTATATGGAACATTGTTTTTAAAGCATGAATGATATGGCAGTCTTTTCTGAGTTGATAGAGATGTGACCTAACCAAATCTGTTGACAATAATGAAATGATGTACAGATGGATCGAAGTACACTTGGACTTGCTATGCATACATTTTCAGTCTGTGAATACATTAATAGTAATATGCTACTTACACAGTATGTGATTTCAGTTTGTATTTAGAAAGCTTGTTTATAATATTTCTTGCCATAGTTAAATGATGGATTTGTCCTCAATCATGCCTATATGATGGTACCAGGAAAAAGAAAGGTGGGGTAGGGTGGGCGGGCATGGGTTAATTCTTGGAAGGTTTATGTAATAATGGAACCTCCTATGCCATTTACCCTTTTTAAAAACCTCTTACTTGAAAGCAGAATCACAAAATGTTTTAAATGGCTTTTCTGTACTGTGATGTGGTGAGAGCTCATTTATCACAAGAAGCCTTATCAAAGAGTATATTTTGTAACAACCTTATAGATACTGTACCTAACAAAACATGATTTGTATTAGCTCTGTATAAAAGTATTTGTGACTAAGCGTTTTTTTATACATAGATCTTTTTATAACTTTCCAGGAACTAAGCACATTATCTGATATTGTTGCAATTTATTTTCCTGTCAGTGCTTTAGTTCAGGATTGACAATAAATTATTTCTAAAGGAGGTCTAAAAGTGGGAAGAATGGTTTGGATTTTAAAATGAGTTGCTAGTTCATTAAGGCTTTTTACTTTTGTGCATATTTTGTGAACATTTTGCTTCTTGCTATTAATATTTGCTTTGTAAAAATTATTGATGTTTAATAAACATTTATAAACTATTCAATACAATGATGTTACTTAAACTAACAGTTTGATAAATATAAAGTGTAAAGCAGACAAAGTTTCAAAGCAAAAGTTTCATCTAGTGACTTAAGACACAGAAATTACTTCGGCAGATTTATTTCCAACAATACTTTGCCTTTGTCTATAAACTTTTCCTTACTAAAGATGGAGATGTGGACTTCTTCCAAGGAAGTTCCCAGGCACTTAACTTGTTTTGACGTGGTGTGGGACCCGGGAAAGGGGAACCATTTGTTTTTCTCTGGGCGGCTCTTACATAGCTGAAACTGCAGTATGGTGTATCTGGGCTCTTGGTTTGTCCAGCTTTTGGCAGTAATTCTGTTAATGCCTGTTGCACTTAAAATAGTATTTTAAAAAGCCAACATGTTCCTGCTCACTTTTTAAATAAACTTTTAAACTCAGGCTTGTTTTAGATTTACAGGAAAATTGCAAAGATAGTACAGGTGCCCCTATACCCACCTCCCCTTGTAAATAGTTTCCCCTTTTATCGACATCTGACATTAGTATGATACATTAGTCACAATTAATGAACCAGTAGTGGTACTTTATTATGAACTAAAATCAGTATTTTATCCAGATTTCCTTTGCTTTTCCCTAATGTCATTTTTTCTGTCTCAGAATCCCGTCCATGATCTCACATTACAATTAGTCATCATGCCCCTTAGGCTCCTCTTGGATGTGACAGTTTCTCAGACTTTGCTTGTTTTTCATGACCTTGGGTTTAAAAAATACCTTGACAGTTCTTAAGAGCACTGGTAGTCTGTCCTTCACTCTATTGGGATTTTTTTTTTTTTTTTTAATGATTACACTGAGTTTATTGTTGGGATTATCTCTGGAGAGGGGGAAAAGAATGGATGAGCATCAATTGTATCTTTGAAAATATCTTTAAAAGCTAAATGAGTTTTCTAAATGAGTACAGCATAATGTTGAAGATTTGATAAAGATGGGTGGAAGGTACACAAGTAGTCATAATGTTATAATATTCTCAGTATCTTTATTTTGCAATAAAATTTTTATAGTAATGTCTTCAAGGACGGACTATGGGAGCTGCGTGGACCCGTCTTCTGGACAGTTTCTGTGTCAGGGTATTCCCATCTCACTTGGGTTTTTTGTTTGTTTTAATTTTCATTGTGTTAACAGAACTACAACATAACATTACCCATTTTAACCACTTTTCAAGTCCTCTATTGGGATTTGTCAGATGTTCTTCTCATATCAGCCTGGAGTTATGGGTTTGGGGGACCCCAGAGGTAAAGTCCCATTCTCAATATGTTACAAGGAGGGTATATACCCCTCATTTCCCTTTGCAGCTTCAGCTGAATGAGAAGCTGTTAAATAACTTAAGTATTTTTCTACTTATTGAAAGATGTGCACGTTCTTTTCCGTCCCAAAAGCATAATGAAGGGCTTTCTCTCACCTGGAAATGCAAAACAGGTGTCAAATGTTCAGTGTCAATGGGTGTAACCAGGCACTTGGCTCCATGCCTCTCTGGCAAATGAAAATTCTGCTGCTTCAGGACCTCACTTTTATTTTTTTTAGGAGGTACTGAGTTTCAAACCCAGGACCTCTTACATGGGAGGCAGGCACTCAACCACTGAGCTACATCCGCACTCCAGGACCTCATTTTTAACTTGAGATTTCATTATTGGATCCAAGAAAAATTGAGATAGAAAAATTTGGACTAAATATCTAAAATTGTAATATTTTGGAAATAGATCATTAAAGGCTTTCTCTGAGAGATTTAAGATCCTTTTAAAGTTGAAACTAAACTCCTTTGAACATCTGAATCCCCTAAACAAACACATCTTTTTTTGTAAATTATTTTCTTATACTCTTGTTGAGAACAAGAGAAAATTCATTATTGTAAAAGAAAATAGCTAAAATTCAAACTATTGCTAGCAAAGTATTTTGGCACAATCATGGTTAATTGACATGATCATCTCTCGCTGACTTAAGATGCTCTCTCAAAATGACCTATTCCACCGCCCAAGATTTGGATTGTAGCAAGAGAATGTAGGAAACTCAAGGTTATGGGTTAAACCAGAAGTTCGTTTTGCTGACTTGGGAAATTTGGCAACTCCTCAAAAAAAAACTGACGTCGGAGCAGTGTTTAAAAATACATGCTGTAATTTTGCCTTGGGAATTAATGGGGCACCTGAAATACAGCGGTGTGGGTTGCAGTGAGGAGTAACTAGGAAAGCACTGCGGACGTATTTCACAAGAGTTCCCTTTTAAGTACACCAAGACAACAAAAGGCTCAAACAAGCATTCCACACAAACTAACCATTCAAGGCAGCTGTGTTAGGCCTCTCTGTTCCCTGCGAGAATAATGAGAGAAGTTGTGTCCAGAATTCACATTTATACTGAGCGAGGGAGTGTGTTGACTTTTCTTTTCCCTGTGAAGATACGTGGTGGGAAAACAAAATCTTGACAGTCCTTTTGTGATTAATTCCATTGCAGCTTTAGACTTACACTTGATTTTCTGCCCCTGTTAAATGCTGAAGAAGAGAAGGAATGAGGTCCTAAGTGGAACCTTGAGGGTCTGTGATGACCTCAGGAGAGAAAAAGTGTAATTGTTTTATTTTCCTGTTTTTCTACATGGAAAAGCATAGCTCTTGGCAGCTCTGTGGGATTTACCTAGATGATTTATTTTAACATCAGAGTGAGTTTGTCTGAAACTTTATCCTGGGAGGAGAAAAGAACATCACAGCACCCATGCTTCTACTCTATTGATGAAATTCCAAGTTAAAGCTAATTTTGTACAGGCAATCCTTGCATTTGCAGCAGGTTATAGTTTGGGGAAAGATGCTATAAATCAGTGTGAACAAAGAATACATGGCAGACTAAGAGCTGGATGCCCAACTTTATGGAAATAATGAGCATAAATCTAAGAGTTCTGTACAGCTTCAAACCCTTCTAAAGTGTGTACAACAGAATCAAGTGCAAAGTCCTGTGCCTGGCACTCAAGGCACCCAGGGTCTCGAGTCAAGCTCCCTCTCCCATCCTTCCCTTCTGGCGTCCTTCAACTCCCCTGGGTCTCTCATTTTGCCCATGCTGCTTCTCTTTGCCACAGGGCAAATCCTACTTATCCCTCAAGGCTTGGCTCAGAGGAAGAGTTCCCCGATTTCTACCCCCCCTGAGGCTGGGAGCAGTTTTCTCCCTTTAAGTGCCTCTCCCAGCTTATTCTTCTCTCAGGGCGCTTAAACTTTGTACCCCATTCTGAAGCTAGTTATGTTCCTGACTTAGATCCTCTGCTGGATTGAAATGTGAACTCCGCCTTGGTACAGACACGCTTGCTCAGCGCCCTGAGCACCGGACGTCCACGTGACTCATCTGACTGTTCCCGAGAGCACCCAACCCTGCGTCTGCCTCCCGGGAGCCTCCCGGCCAAAACGTGAAGGGGGCCTCAATGCAAGCAGACGCGCCCCTGGGTGGAGAGAACCCGCCCGCTCTCCAGCTGACTCCTAGGTGAGGAGTGGCCTCATCAGGCTGCTTACTGAGAGCCAAGGCTTCCGTGTTCCTCACTACACTCGGTCCTTGACGGCCTTCCAGACTATTCCAACTCATAACAGAATTTGTTTAGGGTATAATATAGTATTTTAGTCTCTATCACACCAAGTTCCTATTATTAAGTCTTTAAGTTTTCCTGAACAAATAAAAATAGAAAAGAGAGGGACTTAAGTATATTGAGGACACTAAAGGCGACTCAATAGATTTTTTTAAAAAATTGATCCACGGTGTTTTCAAAATGCTTGCACTTTTTCTCATGGGGAAGTTCCTTGTAACAAGCCGTAGGTCTTTCGAAGGCGTTTAAAGACAGCATCTAATGGCCCCAGACACCCTTTGGCACTTCCAAGCAGTTTGCCAGGGCTGCTATGACGGACAACCACACCCTGTCAGCTTGACGACAGAATCAGTCGTCTAACAGTTTCAGAGGAAAGAAGTCCAAAGTCACGGCGTCAGAAAGGCCACACTTTCTCCCTAAAGCCTGTAGCGCTCTGGTGCTGGCTTGCTGCCACCTTGGCTTGCATCTCTGCCTCCATCGCGTGGCAATCTCTCTCTCCTTGTGTCTGCTCTTCTGACTTCCACTGCCTTCTGCCTTCTTCCTGTGACTTTCTCTGACTTCTGTATCCAAATTTCCTCTCTTTATCAGGCTCCAGTAATAAGGATTACAGCTCCCCCTGATTCAGTTTGGCCAAACCAGAACATTTTAAAGCTGGATCTGTGTGTTCTGTGGATCCACAAATGACTCTCAGTTTGGGGAAAATATTTCAAAATCAAACAATAAATAATTTTACCCATTTAGTAATGAAAAATGATAAAATAATTTTATTTCTGCATTGTAAGATTAAGCTTTATTTTTATTTTTCTCTTGGGTTTTGTTATTGCTGTCAATTTTATTTGTTTTTTGCTTCCTGTTTTGGTTTGAATTTTTTTTTTGTACTTTATTATAGAAAATGTGAAACATATAAAAAACAGAGAATAATATAATGAATCCCCATTTACCAATCACCCAGCTTCAACTATAACTCACAGTCAATCTTGTTTCAACCACATTGCCACTTTTCCTGTCTATCCCACCCACCCCCAGATTAGTTTGAAGCAAACCCCAGACATCATATCATATAAATATCACTGAAAATTTTCAATATATATCTCTAAAAGACAGGGAGTTGTTTTCTTGGTTTGACAATTGTTTAAAAACATTCTGATGGATCTTTAATGGTGATGTGTTTATGATTAGGTGGATAGTCTGTGGTCTCAAAAAGTTAGTAAACATGTGTCTCATCCAAGCCCTTCACTTTACAGCTGCTGCTGCTGCTGAGAATTAGAGGCAAAGAAACTGTGTGAAATGGTGTTTCAGCCTCTGCTGGGTCACAAATCACCCCAAAACTTAGTGACTTCAAACAACAATTATTTTATCTGTCTCCTAGGTGTGTGAGGAAGTTGGGGGGTGGTTCTTTGGTCTGGGCAAGCCAGGCACTCCCACGCATCTCCGTCACGTGGAGTGTTGGCTGGCAGCTGAATAACCTAGGATGGCCTCGCCCATACGTCCGGTGGTAACTTGGTTCTCCTCCCAATGGGTCCTCCTCCTCCGGCAGGCTGAAGTTGTCTTGCTCATGTAGTGGCCTCAGGGTCTCAAGCACAGCAAGAGCTCAAGGCCCAGAGCAAAAGCACTGTTCAAGCCCCCACTTGCATCATGTTTACGGAAGCCCCTTTGGCCAAAACAGGTCACTTGGCCGACTTTGATTTCTTCATGCCATCATTTTTGCACGGTGTCACAAGTGAGTCTACCGTTTTTGCATTCTACTGCAGATGACTACCATTTTTGTATTCTACCACAGTCAATTGCAAAGCGAGATTTAGCCAGCCTCCTTGATTGCTAGCCCGATGCTCTTTCCACAACCCTGTAGTGCTTCTGTAGTATGAACTCTAAATAGCAAATAACTTCTGTGACTCAAATGCCAGAGGAGTGAGGTGTTTGGGGCCAAGAAAACTGCCTTTCTGTTAGGGATGTAGGGCAAGTTGGAGGTCTAGGACATTCTCTACCTTTAAAAGGCTCATGTCCAAGGGTGTCCTCCCTCATGGTTGTTTACAAAAACCAGTGCAATTCCCCAGGGAGGGCACTCAGCTACCAAACCTCAGCCTTTTATTCACCGGTGACTTGATATCTGCTTATAACACCATCCTTAAGTAACCAAGCTATTTATAGTGATGTCCAAATAAGAATTGGGCCTTTTAATAAGCACATGAAAAGATGTTCAGAATCATTAGCCATCAGGGAAATGCAAATCAAAATCACAACAAGATATCACTTTACACCCGCTAGGATGGCTAGAATAAAATTTTTTCAAACGGTCACTAACAAGTGTTGGTGAGGATGTGGAGAAATTAGAACCCTCACACACTGCTGGTGAGATTGTACAATGTTGCAGCCATGCTGGAAAACAGTTTGACAGTTCCTCAAAATGTTAAACTTGTTACCACATGACCCAGCAATTACAATCCTAGGTATACACCCAAGAGAAATGTAAACATATATCCACACAAAAACTTGTATGTAACTGTTCATAGAAGCATTATTCATAATAGCCTAGTGTGGAGTTGGTGCTAGTGGAAACAAGCCAAGCGTCCATCGACTGGAGAAGTGATAAGTAAAATGTGGTGCGTCCTTACAATGGAATATTCTATGGCAATAAAAAGGAGTGAAGTCCTGATCCATGCTACGACATGGATGAACCTTGAAATCATTATGCTAAGTGAAAATAGCCAGTCACAAACGACCACATATTGTTTGATTCATTTATATTAAATGTCCAAAATAGGCAAATCCATGTATATAAAAAACAGGTTAGTGGTTGACTAGGACTGGGGGGAAGGGGGTATGGGGAGTAACTGCTAATGGGTACAGGCTTTTTTATTAGGGTGATGAAAATGTACTGGAATTAGATAGTTGTGATAGTTGCACAGCTGTGTGAATGTATTACAAGCCATTGGATTATACACTTTACATGGGTGAATTTTATGGTATGTGAATTATATCTCACCAAAACTGTTGAGAGAGAGAGGTGTGTGTGTGTGTAAGGGGGCAGGAGGGTTTAAGCTTTCAATCGCCCCACACACTTTGAAAAAAAAAAAAGAAAATAAACACACCAAAATGTTAATTTTTTTCTGAGTGATTTTCTCTTCTTTACACTTTCCCGTTTTCTACATTTTCTACAAAGAGCATCTATTACTGTTATGTTTTTAAAAAATTCAATAAACATTTAAAGGCAAAAGATCACTCCCACTTTTGACCAGGCAAAGCTTGAGCCTCTCCTTGCTTGTTTCAAAACTGTTCATCCACTGCTCCTTTGATCTCAATCATACCTGTGTAATTGTTTTCCAGTCTGACTTCTAGACCAGATTGTGAGCTCCCTGAGGTCAGAGCTCATTGTGTTCTCATTCATCTCTGAGTCCCCAGAGTCTAATAGCTTGTTGGATATGTACATGTGTTCAAAAGATATTTGCAGAATATAACAGAATTTGTTACATATCTATGATGTCACCTTTGTGCTAGACCCTTGAGTGATAAGAAAGTGAGCCAAAAAGAGAATTGACTTTAAGATGCTTACATTCAAGTGGGGGAGAAAATATAAGTGCATGAATAATAAAACCAAGATATGCATAATAAATACCATTCAAGGGTACTAGGTAAATTGTGGTGGGATTTCAGAGCACGACAATTTCTTTGATCTAGGTGGAATCAGGGACTCTTTTGTGGAAGACAAAGATGCCTTCACCGGACCTGGACATAAGAGGCAGGAGAGGCAGCAATACCAGATGGACAAGACAGCATTCCTTCACTTAACTAGCTTTGATGGAGCACCTTTATTAGCAGCATTACGCTAGACACTGGCAGCAAAGAGGAGAAACAACGCCACCATCCCCACCAAGAAGTTCACCATCAAGCAGGGGAAATAAAAATATGGGAGGCTTGGTAAGAGATGAGTAGAGCATAGGTGAGGAAGGGAGTTACAGGCAGAGGGTATGGCACATGCAAAGGGCCTGAGGCATGCTGGAGGTTACAAATGGAGGTAGCAGGGAAGCAGATGTGGCTCAGGCAATTGGGCTCCTGTCTACCATATAGGAGATCCAGGGTTCAATTCCTGGGGCCTCCTGGTGAGGGCAAGCTGGCCCACGCTGAGTGCTGGCCCGCATGGAGGGCTGGCACAGCAAGATGATGAAACAAAAAGAGACACAGAGGAGAGACAATGGGAGACGTAGCAGATCAGGGAGCTGAGGTGGCACAAGAGATTGAGCGCCTCTCTCCCACTCTGGAGGGTCCCAGGAAAGATTTCCGGTGCTGCCTAGAGAGAGACAAGCAGACACAGAAGAACACACAGCAAATGGACACAGAGAGCAGACAAAGGGGGGCAGGGAGAAATAAATAAATAAGTAAATCTTTAAAAAAACAAAAACAAGTGGAGGTAGCAGCAAGAACTTCAATTGGTTGAAATAAAGGATGGTTGTGGGTGAGTGGCAAGGGATGAAGCTGGAGAAATGAACAAATAACACATCATGGAGGGCCTTGCATGCCAGACCAAGGCCCTTGGATTTTATCCTTTAGGAATGGAAAGCATTGTGAGAAGGGGGATAACATGATCTAAGTGGTGTTGGGGTGATGCCAGTGAGGATGATGGATTGGAGGGCGCAAGACCTGGAGTGTAGGCCGTTGAAATACAGGAAAAGCAAGTACTGGCAATGGAGTTAGGAAGAGATGGATTAGAAAGATAGGAAAGAAAACAGAGCTGAATATTTGGATGTAAGTAGGTGGGAGGAAGAATATAGAGTCTAAGACACCCCCCATCCCTCAGTTTCTGGCTGGAGCAATGGGATGGGGTCGTGCACTGAGATAGGAAATACAGGGAGAGAAGCAGCTTTGGTTGGGCTAGGTGGGCGCTGATTGATGGACTGAGTTTGAGTGCTTTTGGGATCTCCAGCTCCAGCTGGATCTATAATTCTCAAGGTCAGTAGAGAGGTTCGAAACAAAATATAGATTATGATTACACAAACACAGTGGCTGCAGCCACCGGTGTGGATGAGATTGATCTACGGTTCTGATTGCCTAGAGTGACAAGAGAAGTAGGTTAGCAGGAAACCTCCGCCTCAAGAGGAGGGCAGAATAGGAGCAGCAGGAGAGGTAGAAACTGCAGGAGAGAAAA
>JAQZBX010042063.1:0-22097 GCA_029593785.1 Cabassous unicinctus | reverse complement strand
AAAAAAAAAAAAAAAAAAGTGTCTCAAAGTAATGTAATTTTCATTTATTTTGCTATGGGGGGTGGTGTTGAGCAGCTTTTTCATATTTATGTCTAGTCATGACTTTTGCCTATTTATCTAAAGGTTTTGGGCCTTCAGTCAAAATTTTGATATATTATATTTTAATTTTGAGAAACAACATATAAAAAATGAAATGCCTAGATGTGACATACAGTTTGATGAGGCTTGAGGAATATATCTAGCAATAACCACCATCCCAGTACAGATAATGAACATTCCCATTGCCTCAAAAATTTCCCTCATGCCCTTTACTATCAATACATCTCCCCCAAAAGCATAGTCTGGTTTAATTTTAAACAGCATATGCTATATTTGTATGCTCATAAACTTCATATACATACAATACACTGTATAACTATTTTGGTCTAGCATCTTCACTGAACATTGTACCTGTTTCATTCATGTGGCTGATGGATCAGTATCTCATTCCTTTTATTTGCTGAATAGTATTTCACTTCCTTGTTCACATTTGGGCTATTGCAAATTTAGCTGCTGTGAGCATTCTTATACATATATTTTTGAATAATTATTCTTATTTCTATTTCATAAATTCTTAAGACAGCAGGTATAAGAAATTTATAAGAAAATGCTGAATAGTTTTCCAATGTGGTTGTTATTTTACATTCCATCCAGCAATACATGCGAATTCTAATTATTCTACATTGTCACTGCCATTTTGTGTCAAGTGTTTTATTCCATCCATTCCAGAGGGTGATATTCAGTATCTGATTGTGGTTATATATGGCATTTTCATCATGACTAATGATGCTGAGCACCATTTTAAGGAGTAATCGGACACCTGAATATTTTCTCTTGTAAAATATTTGTTCAAATTTTTGCCCCATTTTTTTTGAGTTCTCTTTTAATTATTTATCTGTAGTGACTATTTTTATAGTCTGGATATTAATCCTTTGTTTATATATGTATTGTGAATATTTTCACTGAGTATATGGCTTGCTCTATCATATTCTAAGCAATATCTTCTGATGTGGAGAAATTTTTAAGTTTGTTAAAATGTAATATGTCACTTTTATTCTTTTATAGTTAGTGGTTTTAGTATCCTGTCTACAAAACATTTGCCTACAGCAGGATGCTAAAATATTCTTCTAAGTTTTCTTTGAGAAGCTTCATAGTTATAGCTTTTACAGTTAAGTATATGAGCAGTGTTTAATTTTTTATATGGTGAAATAGGAATCAAGATTCTTTTATTTCCCTGATTGTTCAGGAAAAATATACTGAAAGAAATTTTCTCTCCCAATTAAATTTCTTTGTAGCCATTGTAAAAAATAAAGCGACCAAATATGCGTGGGTCTATTCCTGGTCTCTAAGCTGCACCATTGAGCTATTTATTCTATGGCAAGACCATCCTTTCTTAATCATTGGGGATTTTACTTCTTAAAATCCGGCATTGGAAATTCACCAACTCTTCTTTTTCAAAATTGTTTTGACTATTTTCAGTCCTTTTCAATTCAATATGAAATTTAGAATCAGCTTGTCAGTTTCTACAAAAAATCCTATACATATTTTGATTGGGACAACATTTAGCCTATAGATAAATTTGGAGAAGATTGATAGTTTAACAATAATTATTCTTCCAATTCATGACCACGGAATATGTGTTAGTCAGAGCAGCATAATTTATAGGATATATGTGTGTAAATACTGAGATTTATTCCAGAAATTGGTTCACATGACCATGGTGATTGGCAAGTCAGAATTCCTTAGGGCAGGGTGCATGTTGGAAACTCTATGAAGATGATGTTGAATTTCCCTGAAGAAGCCACAAGTTGTGAACCCTGATGAAGGTGATGAATTCCTCAGAAGCTGGCTGGGTTAGGAAGAGATATTAATTCTTCTTTCTGACTGCTGAATCTTCAGTGTCCCTTTATGGCCTTCACTTGATTAGATGAGATGTCTCTCATTGTTGAAGGCAAGCTTCTTTGCTGATTGTAGATGGACTCAGTCATAGAAGGAATTAACAGACTAATGATTTCAATCCACAAATTACCCTCACACTAATTTTAACTATCAGGCCAGTACTTGGCTGACCAAACAACTAGACACTCTAACCTAGGAACATTGACACATGAAATTAGTCAACACAATATATTTCATTATTTATTAATCTCTTCTTTAATATCTTTCTTAGAGTTTACCATGTAGAGGTTTTGTTAAATATATTCCACAGAATATTATGCTTTAGATGATACATTTAAAGTGTTTATTTTTCCAGTTTTTTATGTGCCAATTGTTTATTGCCAATATAAGAATGCATCTGAAATATTGACCTTGTATTATGCAACCTTGCTCAATTCATTTATAAGTTCTAGTACATGTGCACACAGAACATGAATATGGTTTGAATTTTATTAAATTATTTTTATAAATTTACTTATTTGTCACATTACAATGTCTACATGCTTAACTAGCAATAGGGGCCTTCATTTAAAAGTGACAACCCAACTCACCAGAAATAATATTTTTCACACAGCACTGAATGTACTTAATTCTAGGAAAGGGTACAATATAAGAAACAAAATTATATGGCTGGGGACATATGATGAGTTAAATGAATTGTATTGCAAAATTAACACAAGGAAATTTTGGGGAGATATTCATCAGATCCAAGATAAATGATTATCTGAGTGAGGACTAGATTCTAGACCACATGTACTTCACTGTCAAGATTGTTTATTGTAACAGTTTTTGATATCATGCAGCTGTATCAGAAAATGAGATATAGTCACAAAACCTTGATGAGTTATGCGACTGCTTAGTTATGTTACCTGACTAGTTAACTGTGAAAGGTGAAGAGACAGAAAATTGATGGCATGTATTCACTTCATCTCTCATGACCACACAGATCCAAAATGTGAAATGAGTGGAGCATTAGAAGCTGGACTGAGATTCATGATACCGTTGCTCTGCTCTTGTTATGCAAGGAATGCTGTTTCCTTTAAGGTTATTTAAGTTACGTGCTGGATGAATTCTATCATGTTTCAAGACTTTGTCAACCTGAAACCAAGAACACTGTTGCTCGTAGAGTGAATTAAATTGACAGTCATTTCATTTGGATATTTACCATGGTGACATTAATCTTATAATCCTGAAATAAATCATGTATGATACATTTTTATTAATATATTATGATTTCCACCCTTAGAATAATCAACTATTTTTGTAAGCATCCATTTGCATATTTTGAGACTCTATGAACACAGATGAGATTGGCCAGTAGTTTTGTTTATTTATTGGTTGGTTAGTTGGTTTATTTGTATACTTTTCATTTTAGGATTCATACCAGGGTGCTGCAAGCCTTATAAACTATGTTGGATAGGTTTCTATATATTTTGTTCACTCAGAATATTTTATAGAAGATGCAAATGATCTCTCTTTGAATATTTGCTAAAATCTTCTCTAAAACTACTTTAGCACTACCTTTCTTTATAGGTAGAGAATTTGCTACCTTTCTGATTCTATTGCAGCTATTGCTCTCTTAAAGTGTTCTGTTTGTTTTCAGTCCAGTTTTAGAAATGTATAATTTTCCTAGAACAGTGATCATTTGTCTATGCTGTCAAATTTATTGTATAAATTTATTGAGCATAGGACACATTATTTTATCTTTCTTCCTTAAATTGTCAGTTATGTTCTCTTTTTGTTCCCATTCTTGCTTATGAACACTTTCTCCTTTTTTATTCGTATCTAATACTTACTGTAACTTTGTTGACTCATGTTAATAAATCCTATATTGTTTGTTTTTCTATCTTATTAGTTTTGATTTGAGGATTTTTCTTATTTAAACATAAATACATTTAAAACTCTGTTTTCCTAAGAGTCTTCTTTTGGCTCTGAAAAGATGATGACATGACCAGATAGAAAAAAATAATAATAAAGATTTAAAAAAAAATAGCTGGTGTGCTCTCTGGAGGCAGGCAGATCTGAAGTTATAATGGAAAGGGAAAGACCTATTGTATATATTCCTATTTATTTTCACCATTTGCATCCAGATAATTCTCTCCTACTGTGGGGAAGAACAGGTGAGTGAGCAGTGAAAGGCCAAGTTTGTTTACTACTGGATGGTCCTCTATCTAGAAATATGAAGAGGTGAGAGGAAATATATTTTCCCCTTCTTTTCAATGAATCATAGATCCAAAGAAACTTAGGTCTAGAAGAATGCTAACCCAATGGGTGGAGAATGGAGAAACTACAGGCATTAACTAAGGAGTTTTATCAACATATTTCATTCCAATGGCCTTGCTTCAGAAGCACTGATCTAATAGGACTGTCTTAGTTTTCCTGAGTTTCTATCAAAAATACCATATAATTGGTTGACATTAATAATGTGAATTTATTGGCTTATGGTTTTGAGCCTAGGAAAATTACAAAACTAAGGTAACAGCACAGTGATGCTTTCTCCCCAAAGTCTGTAACATTCTGGAGTTGGCTGCCAGCAATCCTTGGCATTCCTAGACCTGTATTCCTGCCTTGCATCACATGGAGATGTCTTCTCCTTTCTTTTCCAGGTTCTGTTGACTTCCAGCTTCCAGTTTCACCTTTGACTTTGTCCCTTTATGTCTGAATTTCTTCTGCTTATAAAGGACTCCTAAAATCCAAATTAAGACCCAACCTCATTCAGATGGGAAACACCATAACTAAAGTTAATATCTTGAACTTTAATTAGAAGCTCCTAACTACACTGGGTTCCCAGCCAGACACAGGAATGTAGATTAATATTAAGATCATGTCTGAATTAGGGTACATAATTCAATCTATCACAATGACCTATCCATACTTTCAATAATAGTAGCTGGCAGTTATTGAGAATTTACAATCATTTTTACATATGCTAATACATTTACATGTTATCTCTCCTTTACAGTTTACAATGAGGAAGCTGATGCTCATTAAATATGCATGATCTATCCAAGACTATATACCAAATAAGTGGTCAAATGTTGATTATCATTACATCCTGTTGTAAAACCAATTTATTTTTTTTTTTAACCAATGTGTTTCAGTAATAATCCAAGACCGATAATGGCTTTGTTTGGATTATTGAAAAAATTATGGAAAAGAACAGAAAGGTATGATACAAGTTTAGAAGAAGAACCCATATGGTGCCATTGAACTAAATTATAATAACAAAAAAGGAGAAGAGACAAAGGAAGACAACTTCAACATTCTAACCCAAGTTTTTGGGGTGACAATGGTACATCCAAAATAATTTTATAGCTACTGTAAAGGGTCCATTTGATACCAAACAAAGTATGTATTTGTCAAATCTTGTTACTTTTGTTGAATTGTGCATAAATAATAAAAAGAGAGAAAATAACAAGAAACAGAAAAAAATTACATAAACAGAGAGAGTACAAAATTTCAAGGAGTAGATCTTCAATAGTTAAGAGCCAAAGAATGATCTGGGAAGATTAGAACTAAGTATACTATGGAATTCTGAAAGGAGTTCATTGGTAAGGTTTGCTAGAACAGATAATATATCAAAAGGCTGCAAAAGTTTAAGAAGAAGCCATGTGTAAAACAAATGGACAGCAGCACACTGTATCTTTTAGAAATAAATTATCGACTCACAATCAACAGAGGTTGTATTTTGAATTATTTCCCTTTTAATGGTAATACATGTGTTGAGTCATGTATGTTTTATTCATGATTACATTGTGTCTTCACTGATAGTACATGTTTGTAAGATAAGTTAATGTGATTAGCATCAACTAATAATCTAGAATTGATTTAGCAATCACTTGGTTGGATATAGCCACGAGAACTAGTTCGTTCATTCGTTCCTTCCTTCCTTCCTTCCTTCCCTCCTTTTTCTTCCTTTCTTCCTTTCCTTCCGCTGCCCACCTCCTTTTCCACAATAGTTATTTACAGGAAAAGAAACTTCTCATAAATAGTTGGATTCGTACAATTTGTCACTTCCAAAATCAATTTGTGGCAAGGTATAGCAGAGTGAATTTGACAAATACATTAAAAATGTCTGGTAGGGTTTAAAGGAAAACTTATTTCAATGTTTATGTGTTCTCAAAACATTTCTGTATTGCATTGTTGGTACTCCATCCATATCCCCTGGGATTCCTTTGACTTTTTGTGTCTGTTTCAGGAGAAGGCTCAACAGGCTACTGGAGTCCATTTTGCTGACATTCTCTGAAAGTGACATAATGACTAATAATTTATTTCTCTCTAAGGCTGCCCTTAACCAATGAGTGACAAGAATGTGACAGAAATAAGACCCAATTTCTTTGCCTTAGGACAGCTCAACTTAGATGCTGCCATTCCAGAGTTTCCCTATGGGATTAAGCTGCCCTTTGCATAACTTAGTTTGATTTCTCATCCTTGCTTGGCTCCCTTCTGTTTTTTGTTCTGTTTCCTCCACTTCCTTACTGATTTACCTTTAGTGCGCTTCCTCAACATATCATTTGTAAATTTATCCTCAACTCAGGAGTTTGCTTATGGGTAAATCAGCAAAGACAATGCTTCATGGGCTATCTGGGAACCTTATGTCTAGCATATAAAGCATCCTACAAATAATTTTTATTTAGCCCAATGAAATACCCTTAAAGAATTAAATAATCACCTTAATAATATTCATTTATTTAAAAACATATATTAAGCACCTATATGTAAAAGACAATTTATAGAGGCACTATGACAATAAATATTATATTCCAAAGTAAGATACAAGACTCTGAAGAAGAATTTTCAAAGGATAATTTTAAGAATGTTTTAATGGCTCTTCCACATTCACTGCTTGCTCACAGCCTTGGGACCAAAGATTTCCAGAATTGGAGGATAATATAGTATTTAAAGAGAAGGCTAGGGTATGCTCTAAATTTCTGCAAGACAGGAGCTTTAAGAACACTCAAAGGACCTTTTTTTTTTTTAAGGAGGTACTGTGAATTGTACCCAGGACCTCATACATAAGAAGCAGGCACTCCCCAATGATAGTTGGTTTTTTCATTTGTTTGTTTGTTTGATTTGTTTGTTTGTTTTTAGGAGGTATCAGGGTTCTAACCCGGGACCTCATGCATGGGAAGCAGGTGCTCCACTCAACCACTTGAGCTACATCCACTCCTTCAAAAGACCTTTTTTGTGTGTGTTAGCTTGAATACTTTTATTGAACCACATCCTCTTAAATTTACAAATCTAGAATTTCTCATTAAATATTGTTAAGGATAAATTATATTTGCACATATTGCATAAAAAGAAACATTCACAAAGTTTTAATATCTACCCTAAGCTTGTTTCTTCCAAAATTTTTTGTAGATATCTAGAAAAAAATTACCATAAGTCAAATTCACAGTTTCAGAAGAATATTTTGCCTTTGCTTGGCTTTCATTGTGAGCCTATCTCCTCTAATAAATTTATCACTGGTGTCAGTACTGATCACTAGAACTTTAACAAGATGACAAATTTTAAGTGACTCTTGCTTAATTTTACTTCTTCTAAGACTCAATCAAATATCAAACCAAATTTGTTTAACTTATAATTGAAGCAGTCCTATCAATTTCAGACATACACCTTCTGGCATATTTTAAATGAATCCCTTCCCAAAATATACCACTCTATTTATGAGTAAAAGAAAATAAGGTGTGTCTGCTTTCAGGAACTTGAAGAACACTCAAAGGACTTAATTAATGTTCTTTTAAGAGTACACTTAGGTTTTATTTCTATAGGAATATGTAAAGGGGTAGTGATGCTATGACTAGCAGCTTTGACACACAAGTGAAAGTAAGATGGCTACTCTGGGTGGCCTGCCCTCCTAGAGCTTTTTGGAATAAAGCGTCTGTTTTTACCAAGTACCAGATATGTGTCGTGCTACAATAGAGTTGATATGGTTTTGCCTGGGATACTATCAAAGTAAACTGCTTTGAGGTATGAAAAAACCTCAGCAGAGGGAAATTAGGGTGTGGCATTAGATATGGTATGACTGAAGGAGAAAACAATGGAAAAGTTTTTAGATGTATTTGCCCTTATCTAGGCATCAATAGATGACTGATTACTAATTCCTGAATGGTGGGAAACATCCACAAAATTTTCCAAGAAAGAAATTCAGATTAAAATATCTGTCAAGTCCATGGGGCACCAGTATTGTATCGGTACAAGAGTAAGTTGAGTTATAACTCTCCTCTACTCCATTTTCTCTCTAACACCAAAACCATGAAAAAGTCATAAAACTTCATTATCGTGATAGGAAAGGGCAGGATATCTATGTTCCACTGCTCCAGAAGGCTTCATTCCTGTTAAATAAAATGTGAATGCTATCTCAAGACATGCAAAACTGCATTCTTGAATAGGAGGAATAAAAATGTCAGATGAGAAAAGAGAAAAGTCAACCAGTTACCTTTACCAATAAGCCATAGTGGAGAAAATGGGTGGATTTATAACTGAAATTAAAATAAAAATTTTGACAAACACACTTGACTAAACATTCAAATGACTAAACTGAGACTGTGTTTTATGACTTGAGGGAATCAGATTTGTCTTTATTACCGATGTACCACCAAAATATTCATAGGTTGTGGTAGATAACCTCTAAGAATACCTGCAATAATTTTGCCTCCTGGTGTTCAACCCTTGTATAATCCTCTCCCCTTGAGTATAGGCTAAATTTAGTGACTTGCTTTTGATGAATAGAATATGGCAAAAATGATGGACCATTACTACTGAGATTAGTTACAAATGATCATTAGTTCTGTCTTTCTGGTAGTCTTTCTCTACCCTCTTGCATGTTCATTTGATAAAGCCAGCTAGAATGCTGAGATACACTGTTTGAAGAGGTTAATACAGCAAGGAAATGAGGAAAGCCTTTTGGTCACAGTTTGTAAGAAGCTGAGGCCCTCAGTCCAACATTCCATAAGGAAATAAATCCTGTAACACCATTATATTGAGTTTGAAAGTAGGTCTATCTCCAATCAAGACTAAAGGTGAGCCCCAACTAATGACTGATTGCAGCTTTGTAAAAGACCTGGAGCCAGAGTTCCCCATGTCAGCCATGCCTGGATTCCTGACCCACAGAAATCGTGAAATAATAAGTGACTGGTTTTAAGTCACTAACATTTGAGGTAATTTGTTACAAAGCAATAGATAACTAAACAAGACCCCTGCCTTTAATTTTAGCCACAGGAAGTTAGGCTATAACCCCAGCAATCAAATGTAAACAGCGGGAGAACAAGATAAAAGTTTTTATTTTCTCATTACACTCCAGGGGACCAGCTTAGTCAGTGTAACCATTACACAATATGAATAAGACATGTTCTCCGACTTTAAGCAGTTTACAATTTTCACAAAGGAGATTTGTACCTCAGCAGTTAAATCCTAAAGAAAAACTAAAAACTTATGTACTATAGAATATCAAGGCCCTTTTTATAGATTTCATAAAATCCTAGGGGAAACTTTTAAGTTTGCTTCATCATGTCTAGTTTAGAATTCCTACTCCTAATGAATTATCTCCATTTAAGGATGATCTCACTACCCTGCTGTTGCTGTATCTGTTCCCCCTTGTGTTGACACAGCTATTAAAGTCACACACATGCACACACATACACTTCCAGGAAGCATTTAAATGTAGAAACTTACACTAAAGTTTGGAATGGGGATGGGCAGAATGGAAGAGATATTTATGTCCAAACAACATAAATGGATTCAAATAGAATTTTAAAGGGCTAACAATTACAATTCTGGTTTCCCTCCAAAAATACATTTTTTATGGGCTGCTTCACTTTAGCTGGTCACCAGTCCATGACATCTCAGCAATTAGCTATCTTTCCATGCATTGACCTCCCATTATAATTCTGTATCTCTTCTGTTTCAGGAAGAAAAAATAAATTTCTCTAATTTTCTCAGAGAACACTTTATCTCTTTCTTCAGTTTCTAAGGGCCTTAGCTAAAACTCATAATTTAAAAGCCAACACTTCTACACCAGCTACACAGTAAAATATTTTCCTATAAAAACTTGAAGATTTTAAGTAAAAGAAATTATTTTTTAATCTGCTAGTTTTCAGCTGGTATTAATAGTTGATAGTACTCTAATTGAGCAAACTAAACCCAACAAGCAGAGGGAAAGAAATAAAAAAGATTACAGGAGGGATAAATTAAATATAGACCAACAAAACAATAATGAGAATTTTTTTAAAAGTTGGCTTTTTGAAAAGTTCGATAAAATTGACAAAACTTTAGCTACACTGACAAAGAAAAAAAGAGAGGGCACAAATAATGAAAATCAGAAGAGAAAAGGGAGCCATTATTACCAACCCCACTGAAATAAAAAGGACTATAAAAAGATACTTTGAACAACTGTACACCAATTAATTAGATAACTTAGATGAAATGGACAAATACTTAGAAATACACAAAACACCTATACTGACTCAAGAAGAAATAGATCTTGACAAATCAATTACTAGTAAAGAGTTTGAATCAGTAATCAAAAATATTCCAAGAAAGGGAAGCCCAGGACCAGATGGCTTCACAGGAGAATTTTGTCAAACATTCCAAGAAGACTTAACTCCAATTTTGCTCAAACTCTTCCAAAAATTTGAAGAGGAAGAAACACACCCTAAATCATTCTATGAGCTGACATCATCCTCATACCAAACCCTGATAAAGGTACCACAAGAAAAGAATGCTATAGACCATTATCTTTTATGAATACAGATGCAAAAATCCTCAAAAAATACTAGCAAACCAAATCCAACAGCATATTAAAAGAATTATACACAATGATCAAGTAGGATTTATCCCTGGTATGCAAGGGTGGTTCAGCATAAGAAAATCAATTAATGTCATATAGCACATAAACAGAATGAAGAAAAAAAAAAACACATGGTAATCTCAAATGATGCAGAAAAGGCATTTGACAAAATCCAGCACCAATTCTTGATTAAAAAAATAACCCTTAGAACACTAGAAATAGAAGGAAATGTCCTCAACATGATAAAGTGCATATTTGAAAAGCCCACATCTAACATCATACTTAATGCATATTTTAGTTTGCTAAAGACTGCTGGAGTAATGTACCACAAATGTGTTGGATTTTATAATGGGAATTTATTAGGTTTAAAGCCTAGAGTTCTGAGGTTGTATAAGTGTCCAAATCAAGGCATCATGAAGAGGTACTGTCTCAACAAGTTACAGCTGTGGATGATCAGACACATGACAGGACACAAAGCTGGTCCACTCACCTGACTCCTCTCCTCAAGGCCTGGGGCTTTTCTCTCTCCTGGACTCAACTTCTGGATGCCTATCTCCACCCCTGCCACTTTTTTCCTGTGTCTACTGTTCTTAGTCCACTATTTATAAAGGACTCCAGTAAAAGGATTAAGACTCCCCTGGGTCATGAAATCTAACCAAAGGCCCTTAACAGATTATTTGATCTATATTTCCCATCTACAATAGCTTTACATGCACAAGAAAGGATTAGCTCTAAAGACATGGTCTTTTCTGGGATCCACAAAAAACTTCAAACTATCACAATGGTGAAAGATTGAAAGCTTTCCCTCTAAGATAAAGAATAAGACAAGGATGTCCACTGTCACCAATGTTATTCAACATTGTACTTGCTGAGCAATTAGGAAAAAAAAAAAGAAATTAAAAGCATCTAAATCAGAAAGGAAGAAGTAAAACACTCCCTACTTGGAGATGACATGAATCTATATGCATAAAACTCTGAAAAATCTTGGAGCTAATAAATGAATTCTGTAAAGTGGCAGGTTACAAGATCAACACCCAAAAATCTGTATTGTTTCCATATACAAGGAAAGAACAATCAGAAGAAATGAAAAAATTCCATTTATAATAGCAACTAAAAGAATTAATATCTACAAATAAATCTAACCAAATGTGTTAAGAACTTTTCACAGAAAACTACAAAACATTGCTAAAATAAATCAAAGAAGATCTACATAAGTGGAAAGACAGTATGTGTTCATGGATTTGAAGAATAAATATTATTAAGATGTCATACCCAATGCAATTTGTAGATTCATGTAATCTCAATCAAAATTCCAACAACCTCCTTTGTAGGAATGGAAAAGCCAATCATCAAATTTATATTGAAGGGTAAGAGATCCCAAATAGCCAAGCTGTCTTGAAAAAGAAGAATAAAGTTGGAGAACTCACACTTCCCAATCTTAAAACGTATTACAAAGCTACAGTCATCAAAACAGCATGTTACTGGCACAAATGCATACATGTAGACCAATAGAATTGAATTAAGAGTTTAGAAAACAACCCTCACATTTATGGCTAACAACGGGGAAAGAGCACTCAAATGGGAAAGAATAATACCTTCAACAAATGGTGCTGGGAAAACTTGATCTCCATTCGGAAAAAAAAAAAGGAGGACCCCCGTACCTCACACCATATACAAAAATTAACTCAAATTGGATCAAAGTCCTAATATAAGAGCCAGAACTACCAAACTTCTAGAATAAAACTTTAGGAAGCATCTTTAGGACTTTGTGTTAAGCAACGGTTTCTTAAGCTTTACAATAAAAGACAAAATAGATAAATGAAACCTCATCAAATGTTTAAAAAATATATGCATTAAAGGACTTTATCTGAAAGTAAAATGACAACTTACACAATGGGAGAAAATATTTGGAAACTACATATCTGATAAAGTTTTAATATCCCAAATATATAAAGAAATCTTTTAACTTAACAAAAAAACAAACAACCCAATCTGCTGCATGGGATCTAAGCCCCCTTTCAATTGGAAGCAGAGTTGGACATCACCAACCCAAAACCCTCAAGATGGAGGAATGAACAAACATAAGGGGAAGATGCAACTATAGACTAAAGTAGAATTATTATTACTCTAGTAATGGAAGTACTTGTAATATTGATATAAAGACAGTGGCCACCAGTGGTTCTGAGGGGAGGGAGAGGGAACAATAGGTTTAACATGGAGCATTTTTGAGACATTGGAATCGTTCTGCATGATATTACAATGATGGATGCCAGCCATTATACGTTTTATCCAAATCTATAAATTTGTGCAGTGCAAAATATAAAACATAATGTAAGCTATGTCCATCAATTGTAACAAATGTACCACACTAAATGAAAGATGTTTTTAACGGGGAAAATTGTGGGAGAGGAGGAGGTGAGGTATAAGGGGATCCTCTATATTTTTGATGTAGCATTTATGCAATCTAAAGTTCCTTTAAAAATAAAAAGTAAAAATTATTTTTAAAAATGGGCAAAAGATTTGAATAGACATCTCTCCATAGAAGATGGTCAAATGAGTAGAAAGCACATGAAATGATGCCCAACCTCAATTCCCATCAGGGAAATGCAACTCAAAACCATAATGAGACATTATTTCACACCAAATCTAATGGAAAATGGAAAAGTCCAAGTGTTGGAGAGGATGCGGAGAAGGAGGAACACTGATTGATTTCTAGTGGCAATGTAAAATAGTACAGCCACTGTGGAAGACAGTTTGGTGGTTCCTCAGAGAGTTAAGTATAGAATTACTATATGAGCCAGTAATCCCCCCACTAGGCATATACGTAAATTAACTGAAAGCAGGGAATTGAACAGATATTTGCACACCAATGTTCATAGAAGTGCTATTCACAATTGCCAAAAGATGGAAGCAACCCAAGTGTCCATCAACTGACATATGCATAAATAAAATGTGGTATATACATACATTGGAAAATATTATTCAGCCACAAAAAAGGAATGAAGCTCTGATACATGTGACTGCATGGATGAACCTTGCCGATATCAAGTTGAGTAAAATAAGCCAGACAGAAAAAGACTAACTTTATATGATCTAACTGATATGAAATAATTAGAATAAGCAAATTCATAGTGTCAGATTCTAGAACATAATTTACCAGAGGGTGAGGAGGGCATAGGGAATTGGAAGTTAATGCCTAAAATGTACAAGGTTTCTATTTGGAATAATGGAAATGTTTGGGTAATGGATGTTGATGATGGTTCCGCAATATTGTGAACATTATTAACAGCACTGATATATACATATATGTGTGTGTGTGTGGTTAAAAGGGGAAGTGTTAGGTTGTATATATGGTAATGGAATGAATTAAAAAAAAAAATCCATGAAACTACACTACACAGAGTAGCCTAAGTTAAATCATGGACTATAGTTAATAATCCAATTATGAAAATGTGATTTAATCAATTGTAACAAATGCTCCACAGCAATGCGAGGTGTTAATAATAGGGTGATATGGGAATCCTTATTTTATACATGATTGTTCTGTAAGCCCACAGCTTCTCTAATAAAGAAAAAAATAAATTAAAAGAAAAGTTATTGAGCACCTATTCTGTGCCAGTTCATTGTTTTTGGTGCTGGGGATACAATGGTGAACAAAACATTTTCCTGCCCAACTTGTAAAATATAATATGGTTGAAAATGGGTAATAAATAGAAAACCAGATAATTGTGTAATAAAATATCAGATAGTGATAAAACTCATGAAAATACATAAAGCATGATAAAAGAATATATAATGACAAAGGACATTGATTTAGAATGGGTGATCAGAGAATATTTTGAGAACAGACCTGAAAAAAGAAAACTTAAGAATAGTTACACTTATTAAAATCATAATTGCACTCTGTTAGGGAATGAATCATTTCAACCACAAAAGACATATTCAAGTCTTAATCTCAGTTCCTGTAGGTGTGAACCCATTTGTAAATAGAACCCTTGAAGACTTATTATTATATTTGTGCCATTAAACAAAATCCTCATCAACCTCTGTGTTCATTATGTTAAACAGTCTGTAGTTATTTCTCTAGCTTTCTTTAAATTAATATTTACCTTCCTAAATTTCCCCTTTCACCCACAGTCACACTTATAAGCCAGCCATGTTAGTTATATTCACTATAATGTGTTACCATCAACTCTATCCATTTCCACAGTTTTACAGTCAAGCTATTAAAGAATTCTATATACATTAAACATCAGTACCCCTTCTTGTATGGAAGTTATATAAAAAGCCTCCTTCTTTATTTATACCATCATCTTAGGTTACCAGAGCTGCTACCACAAATACCATACAATGGGTTGGTTAAAACAATGGGAATTTTTTGGCTTATGATTTCAAGTCTAGAAGTCCAAAATCTAGATATCAACAAGCCTTGCTTTATCCCCAAAGACTATAGCATTCTGGTGCTGGCAGCCAGCAATCCTGGGGCTTCCATGGCTTCCCCATCACATGGTGATGACCTCTCCTTTTTCTCTTCTGTGTCTTCTAGGTTCTCTTTATAAGGCCATCAATAATCTGGATTAAGGATCATACCCTGGTTCTTTTGGCCAAACCCAAACTAAAAATCACATCTTCTAAAGGTTCTATTAGCACAGTATTCAAACCCACAGAACACAGATTAAGATTAAGAATATGTATGTTTTGGGGTATATTTTTTCAGGGGAAATAGTTTTTACCTTATTTTTTATTCAAGACATCCTAATCTTGTCTTTATGTATACAACTTAGATGTTACTCATCTAAATATCAAATACTTTTTAACTAAAACTAACTGCTTTTAATTATATCAATGCCTTATAAATTAGAAACCATAGAACATACACATAATGCCCCCATCAAGTTTTACTTTAAAATACAATCATTGATTTGTCTACTTAATAATCAACACTTCCATTATTACCTATTTCAAGAAAATAAATATATTATTAGAAAATATATTTGTAATCTTAGGCTCCTGATGCTTTTAAAGAGTCACAGGGGAAGACAGAAAACATTGTGATAAGAAAGTATCTGTTGCAGAATTAAGAACAGGTTGAAGTCCAAGAAAGCCTTGCTTCTTCATGGTCATCATCAGTGCACATCATTAATTTCTAATACATCTTTTCAAAATTTCATAAAAAGTGCTAAAATTTTGATACATTCTCAAACCAATACTAAGGAGGGATTCTTGTACTTGTGTCACAAAATTAATCCTGAAAATATATAATTTTATTAATTTTAAAATAAAATATCTCATTTATTAATTAGTTCTTTTTTTACTAAGGGAGATAGTTACAAAAAATATTTAACTGCTTGCTTGAAAAGAGTATAAATTGCAATAATGAAAGCAATTCAAATTTATACTAATATTTTATATATACATATATATAGACTTTGAGAAAAAACATCTTTCTATTTAAATATTTTTAACATTTAAATCATGATATCCAAATGTATTGGTAGTGAAATATTTGACTTAGGTTGAAATATGTATTATATATTTTAATAAATCATGTTTTAAAACAGAAATACCAACTGTCTATAAACAACAAAAACTATATTTAATATGTTAGTTCATGTTTCAAACATATAGACTTAGTATAGTTAGATAAAACATTAAATAAAAATTTAGGCATGCCATTTTATCAACAAGAGGAAATTAAATTTTTACACAAAACAAGGATTCACCCTCGGTTAAGAAAAAAAATGCTTCCAGTCTTCAATGATTTTGCCATAAAATAATGTGTGCCAGGGACATTCCTCATCACTGGGAATATACCAGTAATTGGTCCCACCTTATTGGCTCATTTGGTCTTTATTTACTATGTTCTGAGGTATTAATCACCCCAAGCAACAGATGAGCTAACTGGGAATAATAGATGAAAAAAATTGCAAAGTTTAAATTACAACTCTCAGGGCTCTGGAACAACAGACAATTTCAGGACAATGCTAATTTACTATATTTATTAATAGAAAAACACATAATTAAAATTTAGCCTTTTGAACTTAGTTCTATAGTACCATCTGTTTGAAATAGATTAAGTTAATGAAAATAATATCATGAGAGATTTATATTTATTAATTCATTGACATTTTAAGACATTTTCACCACCCCTGTGGCCCTACAGCCATTTGAAGAAGTCTCTCTTAAGTCTTCTAAAGGTTTTCTGCCTGAATTCTATCATGCTGTATCATAAAACTGTTGATGATACAGTTGATTCTATTGTTTCCCTTTAACTATTTTACCAAGGAAAAATGTAGGCCGCTTACACTGCAGAGTTCATGGTATTAGTTTGTTTCACTCACTGTGCATTCAGGTGAGGTCAAAGTCATTCTCATAACTTGTAGACAGCCCTGTAATTCTCAGGGTTCTCAGTGCAATTTCTGGTGAATCTGTTGCACCAGAATATGATTCTCTCCTGTTTCCATTCCTTGAGACTCGGGCACTCAAAAGTAGACCACATGTGTTTGTACAATCCCTACCATACTTTGCAATTCAGACATAAGCATGCAATAATGTTCCACCAAACTTTTGATATTTCCTGCCACATTAATTTTTAGAGATTGTATTCTGAATAAAAATGAAGAAATGATGTTGTGGAGACGAGTAGAAAGTAGTCACCTAGAACAGATGTATACTTCATAAAGGTAGCAACAAGAAAAAAGAGAGAGTTGCCTTTCAAGTTTTTGTTAGGTACAGATTCTATTTTTCTGAATTAGTGTCAATCACTGGGAAAGAACTCATGGCTCTATGTTCTTTCAGTCATGCAGGGCTGCAGTTGTTTCATAAGGTGATGAAAGTCTCTGCCACTGATGGTGTAATTTATATTTAGTTGATATTTATCCCATTTTCTGGCATTGTTTTTCTATTAGTCTTAGTTTTAGTGCTTTTTATGAGTTTCCTATGTTCTCTGCTTTGGAAGTATTTTGGAAGAAAGTAGGAAGAAGTTGACTCAATTTTCAACCAGAAGCCACTGCATTTTTTTAAACAGTATAAATATTGAATGGGTTTATTTTCCTTTTATTTGGAGGAATCCATTAAGCAGTTTAGTTATTTATAATACCATCTGCTTTTTCCCTTTTACTTTTAGGACACCAAAGAAGAACATATTTAGAAACTTTAGTTAAAGAAAGAAAGGAAGGAAGGGAGGGAGGGAGGGAGGGTGGGAGGGAGGAAAGAAAAGAAAGAAAAGAAAAGAAAAAAAAAGAAAAGAAAAGAAAAGAAAAGAAAAAAGAAAAGAAAGAGAAAAAGCAGATGAATTTAGCCATGAACATGTACAGCACACAGCTGTGTTTGCTTTCTTTTGCATCTTTGAACATCAGTTTAATATTACATTTCTTTTTTTTTTTTTTTTACATGAAAGCTGCTGTAGATTGACAACAGGGCATTTTAGAGCACTTTTAAAGGATAATAGGAAAATATGCACACATTGGCAGACCTTTTTTTCTTTTCCTTTCATTGCAGTTATTTGATTTGTAATCGTATGCATCACAGTAAAAAAACTCATTTTAAAAAAATGTGATGGGTGCTTTCAGGTAAATATGACCACAATTAGTTCCCCTTTATAACGTGAAAAAAAAAAGCATATTGTTTCATAAAAATAGGTTGAAAACTTAGGAATAATGATTTTAATAATATAAAATATCAGCTTAACAGTGTATTTTTAGAAGTGCATTACTTTAATATAATGCATCATATCTATATTGTAGGCACCTTTATTTAAAAATACACACAGATATTTCTGTTTGTTAAATGTCAAATACAGATGTAGAATACATGAAAAACTCTCCAGAAAATGTCTCATGGTGGTTTGCCAGATGAATTCTGATAAAATTATGTGTGTATAATTAGAAGAACATCCTTAAGGAAAAGAATGAACAAGTCACATCTCTAGAGAGCTTTATTTCAGTTTCATCAAATAAAAAAGAGATCCAAATAGATGATGATCTGGCAAAAAAGAGAATTATATATATATAATTATATATGTATACATATATTATTTCTAATGTGCATCACATCACTTATTTTTAATTTTTTCTAATTTGCTTTTAAATTTAATATATAACCAGTAAGATGACAAACAGAAATTAAGAACCATTTTAACACATGAATTTCAATGTAGTTAAATAAAAATTGATTTTAAAATGTCATGATAACCCTTCAGTGTTTTATCCTATCTATAATATTTGTTCATTGCAGAAAATTTAGAACACACAAATAGGCAAAAGGAAAAAAAACACTCATTTTCTTTGGAAAACATCCAACAAATCAACTTTACAAAATTGTGATTTTTTTGTAAGTTAATTATCTATGTAGTACACCTATTCATGGTAAGTAGTGAATATGTGTTTCGTGAACTATTAAAAAATGAATTTCTAAGACATCCAAAATAGTTGACAGAAATAATTAAAATTCATTTTATCTACAAAATCTTCCAGTTTTATTTTTCATCTTTTACACTAACATACTCAGAAAACAACAGCTGAATAAAAATAAGTTAAAGCTATAATTGTAATAATGTTTACATAACAATATGTGCCAAGCACCTTTGAAGTGTTTACAACAACCCAATGAGGTAGGTTTATTATCATCTCAATTTTCTCAAAGAAGAAACTGAGACACAGATAGGCAAGATACTTTGTCCAAGTTTACACACTTATCAACAACACAGCTATCAAATCCTGAGTACAGTCAGGATTTGAATTTAGCAAGTCTGTTTCAAGAGTCAGTTCTGTAGCAAAAAGAGGTAATAATAGTGGGGGAAAGGTGACTGAAATTGGTCTGGAATGAGGACAACTTGAAACAAAACTAAAATGTGCATTTACCTAAAGTACTGAGGAGAATCAAGAAAACTTAAGACTAGTCTAGGACCAATATTGTCTTTTAACTATAAGTAAAATATTTTCTGAAAGGAAGATTTCTAATTTTTACTGAATAAAAATTAAACATATCTGGCCCAATGAAGAATTTGTTGAGAAGTCATTAAATACATTGCTTTAATATCTGTGGGGAAGCTTCCACTAATAAATAGTTAGAACTCACCTTAACTATGAATAAATTATACTTCAGCCATGTTTTCAAATTAGATAAAAGGCCCTAAGATAAGTACTTAACTTTGAGGAGTTTGCTGTTAAAATTTTCAAGTTTAATGTTTATAAGAAATTGATTTTAACATTTTTGGATATACTATAAAATAATATTACTGTAATTATAAATTAATGAAAAGATAGAGATCATATATTATTAAATCCAGTGATCTTTAAAATCAATACCAATATAAATTACATTATATCTGAGAGAATTTATATGATTTTCAAGTCCAATGAGAAGGAAATAAATTTTTATATAAATCAATTATTAACCACTTGTAGCAGTTTGATATTGTTTATTAATTCCAAAAATAGATTTTGGATTATGTGTGTGAACTGGTCTGTTCCTCTGAGCATATTAGATTGGATTGGATTCAGAGGTTTCACTTTTACTTGATTATATAACGATTAAGGCTTTGATTGGGCCACGTCAGTAGGATGTGGCAGAGAAAATGACATGGGAGAGGAGAAAGTTGAAGTTTTTTTATGTTGGAGCCCCAGGAAGTAAACACACAGAGAAGCAGATATGTCAGGAAGGAGAGAAGGCTCCATTAGGCAGAGGCCCTGGGAACAGAGAGAGCCTGATAGCCTACAGCTGGCCTTGTGGAAAGAGCAGAGCAGCTGATCCTGGAGGGAAACAAGCCCTAAGAGAGAGATGAGACTTATCCCAGCCTACAGCTGATACTGGAAGAAGCCGGGACCATGGAGGCTTAAGAGGATGAAGAAGGCTGAGCACTTACAAATGTTGGCAGCCATCTTGTGTCACAATGTGGCAAGAGACTCTGGGTGAGAAAGTACCTCTTTTGATACCTTGAGTTGGACTCTTTAGGGCCTTGTGACTGTAAGCTTTTACCCCAAATAAATAACCTTTATAAAAGCCAACAGATTTCTGGTATTTTGCATCAGTACCCCTTTGGCTGACTAATATACCACTTTTTAATGTTCCATCTTATATTTGATATGGAAACCTTCTATAATACTTAAAGTCAAGAGAAGTAGAAGGCATTTCTTAAACATTATAGAAACATTTTAAAATTTTTAAAAATTTTATTGAAGTGTATCACTCATATATGAACATACATAAGCAATAAGTGTATAGTGAAAGATGTGAACTTACAAAACAAACACGAATAACATCATACAGGAGTCCCATACCTCAACCCAACACCAACACCTTGCATTGCTGTGAGAAATTTGTTACAAATAATGAAAGAATATCATAAAAATCTTGCAACTAACTGTAGTCCATATCTTACATTTGGTGTATTTCCCCCCCAAACCACCCTTTATTTATTTTTTAAATATATTTTTATTACAAAAGTTGTGATGCACATATGTAGAATTCCCATACTACACCCCTTCATCAACACACCACAACACGGTGGAACATTTGTTACAGGTTTTGAGATAATATCATCAGACTATTACCACCAACCATGGTCCATAGCGTATATTTGGCACACTTTTTCCATACTACCCCATTACCAACACAGTATATCATTGGCATAGATGCATGAATATTACAGTATTGCTGTTAACTGCAGTCCATTTTCATAACAGTTGTATTTTTCCCATTCTTCTCCACATTCCTATCATGCTGCAACAGAGGCATACATATGCTTTAGCTCACAGAAGTACACTCTTGCATCTATACCATCAACCACAATTCTCATCCACCTTGGTTCTACTGGGTTATTCAGTCCCTAAATTATCCTTTAGCTTTCTTTCAATTGACATTTACATCCCTAGACTACCCTTTCTAGCCACATTCCCATTTATAAACCAGCTGTTACTCACTGTAATGTGTTACCATCAACTCTATACATTTCCACACTTTTACAGTAAAGTTAACTAAAATTTCTACATACATTAAGCATCAGTAGTCCTTCTCGGCCCTTCTCTTATCTCCTTTAAGAAACCACCACCTACCACCAGGTCTTGAAGATGTTTTCCTATATTTTCTTCTAGGAGCTTTATGGGTCTTTCTTTTATATTTAGGTCTTTGATCAATCTTGAGTTAATTTTTGTATAAGGTGTGAAATAGGGGTCCTCTTTCTTTCTTTTGGCTATGGATATCCTGTTCTCCCAGGACCATTTGTTGAATATACTGTTCTGCTTGAACTGGGTGGGTTTGACAGGCTTGTCAAAAATCATTTGACCATAGATGTGAGGGTCTGTTTCTGAAGCATCAAGTCAGTTTCACTGGT
>JAQZBX010042062.1:0-22133 GCA_029593785.1 Cabassous unicinctus | reverse complement strand
ATGATTCTTTTTGGTATAGCTATGGTGGCATCTCTTATCAAAATTTCTGTATTCTACATGTCCATGTTGTCTACTATCCTGAAAATTAATTCCATTTCAGGAAAGCACAAAGCCTTCTCTACTTGAGCCTCCCATCTCCTAGGAGTGACCATTCTATACAGCACTACAATTTTGACTTATTTAAAACCAAAGAAGTCTTACTCTTTCAGAAAAGATCAGGTGGCCTCTGTGTTTTATTCTATGGTGATCCCCATGCTGAATCTGCTCATTTATAGTCTAAGGAACAAAGAAGTGAAAAATGTTATCATGAGAGTCATTCAGAAGCGAGAAAACTCCAAGCATTTGAAATGGTAGTAACACTGAACATTCAAGGAAGTGTGCATCTTTACATTTTTTCTTGTTTGTAATTTATTTGGTTTGTATCCAAATAGAGTAACATCCTTTAATTAATTTGCATTTCTTTTGAGCATCCTTCTATTTGTTCATACTTAATCTGGACTATTTACAAGAAAAATTAGAAACCATGAAATATGTTTTTATGACAATTAATGTGCAAAAATAAATATTGTTTATATTTAAATTTATATCATGGAATTCCTTATGCATACTACAATTTTAGATAATTTTATTATGGATAGCACTTTCAGAAATCCTTCCTTTTATTCTGCAAAGAAGAAATATAACAGAGTAATAAAGGGTTTTGCTTTGAATTAGATAATACGGGGTTTAATTTCTATATTTATCTGGTTTTTAGCTGTATATCTCTTAGTATGCCACTGGAACTTTAACTCCAGTTTTTTTCAACTGTACAAGAAAAATATTTCTTTATAAATATAGGTTTATAAATATGAAATCAGATAATGAATGGTAAAAATTATTGCTGTATACTAATAAATCTGGCCTCTATCTTCAGAATACTTACATTCTTGCAAAATTTTAAATACCTAATGCCTATTGTTATGAAAATATTCACTGGTGTTTTATAAATACATTTAGTTAAATTATTTATAAACAAAAATCTAAAAAGGAATATTAGCCCTTAAATATTTGTCAGGGTACAGTAATTTATTGTGATTGAATTAAGTTATTGAAAAAAAAGTACATGAGAACATTTAAGAAAATTTAGGAAATATTTTAAAATATTAAAGAAAATAGAAATATCCTAACCATTTTTAGATTAATCTAATGTATGTGCTTGTTCATATTACATATATATATATATATACTTTTTTTTTTCATTTTCTGTTTCATTTTTGCAGCTTTTGGTGTCCACTCATGTTTAATATCTTTGGTAACTCTTCTGTTATTTAAAGATGAGAGATGAATACGTTTTTGTTATATAAGTGAAATCAAGAATCTCATCTTGCATAACTTTAAAAGCAGAATTCATCAGGTTAAATATCTGCATAATGTAATATTTCTTTCATCCCTCTCTGTGTGCTAATACACTGATAGCTCTACCTTTCTGTGATACATCAACTAGCTTCAATAATTCACATTTATTTCTTTAATTATTGTATGATTAAAAGTTATCATTTCCTTTTTTCCTGATTTCTCTGTGATGTCCATTAAAAAGAAATGAATTCTTGAGTCAAATCTTGGGCACATTTATTTTTAAAATTACACTAGAAAAAAGTTGTACAGTTAAACATTGATAATGAATCCAAGTTTTATTACATCCCATAAATTTTAATCAGATAGATTGATGACATTTCCTTTTAAATATTTTTGGCACAATTGTGGGAACATGACATAGGATTAGCAGACAAGGCTCAGTGCTCTCAGATAAACAGTAGAAAGAGCCTACAGCTGCTCGACGGCCCTGCTTTGGGAATCAGCAGACCATGACAGTGCTTCACAATACCCAGGAGTGTGAGGGACAGAGAGACAAAGAAGCTGAAACAAAAAACTGAGTTATTAAAACTCCCAATCATTGAGAAGGGCTCCATCCCCTACTCCCGATATATTCAACATGTTGAAGTTGATGGAGAAAGTAACAATGTCTTCCTCACTTCCAGCTGTTACAAGGGAAAACGAAGAGCTTTTCTTCAGTGAATCAGCTCTCAGAGCTCACTTTGAATCTCCTTTCTTGCCAGAGAAAACAACGGAATACCTAAAGAGATACAACTCTGTGCAAACGTGTGCCTACAAGTGCCATCTGCTGGCCAGTCTGGAAACTACATGGACAGAAACTGTTTTTAAGCTCTCTTGACTCCATCACTGGGAAAAAACCTGCACCCCAGATTTTCCCACCCTCACTGCATGCCCAGTGAGTCCCTGGCATGGTTTTTGGTAACTTAAGCTGGGCAATTTTTAAAGATTTAGGATAAGTTGAACCAAATGTCGAACTGTGAAAAAACAATAGCAATAGGCAAGAGAAATTCTCCGTTACAGTAAATTCACCAACATATCAGATCCCTAGACATCAGCAAAATATTGCAAGACATACTAGAAAAAAGGAAGAAATGGCCCAGCCAAAAGAAAAAAACAAATATCCTGAAGAGATTCAGGATTTAAGAAAATTAATCAATGATAACCACACAACTCTCCCAAATCAATTTAAAAATTTAAAGAAAATATGATTAAAGAGAAAAAGGATAATAAGAAGACACTGGGTTCTCATAAAAAACAATTTGAAAGTCTGCAAAGAAAAGTAAAAGACATTATGGGAATGAAAGACATGATGGATGAGATCAAAAAAGCATCAGAGGCACATAAGAGCAGATTTGAACTGCTTGAATACAGAATTAGTGATTTTGAAGACAGAGCATCTGTACTGAAAAAGACAGGAGAATAGAAAAAGAAAAGAATGGAAAAAGGGAAAGTGCCTCAGGGAATTGAATGGCAACACAAAACACAAAAAACATACACATTATTCACATTTATGAAGGAGAAGAAAATGGAAAAAGGGCAGAAAGAATATTTGAGAAAATAATGACTAAAATCTTCCAGAACCTTATGAAAGACATAAATATCAATGTTCAAGAAGGACAACACACTCTGAAGAGAATAAACATGAATAAAGCTACCCAGAGACACCTACTACACAGAATGACAAATGTCTGTGATAAAGAGAAGATTTTGAAAACAGCAAGAGAAAGCAAAGCATCACGTTCAAGGGAAATTCTATAAGATTAAGGGCAGACGTCTCATGAGAAACCATGGAGGAGAGAAGAAAGTGGTATGATGTATTTAATGTATTGAAAGAGAAAAACTGCCAGCCAAGAATTCTGTATCCAACAAAGCTGTCCTTCAAATATAAAGGGGAGTTCAATGTCTTCACAGACAAACAAAAGCTGATAGAATATGTTACAAAGAGGCCAGAATTACAAGAAATACTCAGGGAAGTGCTGCAGCCTGAAAGTAAAAACCAAGGTCAAGAGACTTGGAGAAGAGTGTAGAAGTGATGAATATTAGAAAGGGTAAAAAAACGGCTATAGTATGATATGACAACTGAAAGCCAAACATAAAAACAGATGAAGTAAGTAATATCTTTACAGTTATAACATTGAATGTTAATGGCTTGACCTCCCCAATCAAAAGATAGATACTGATAGACTGGATTAAATAATATGACCCATCTATATGTTATGTACAATAGACTTTCCTCAGATATAAGGACACAACCAGGTTAAAAGTGAAAGGTTGGATAAAGATATTTCATGAAAATGGTAACCAAGAAAGAGCTGAAGTAGCAATACTAATATTGGACAAAATAGATTTCAAATGAAAAGCTGTTATAAAGAATGAAGAAGGTCATTATACATTAATAAAAGGGGCAATTCAACAAGAAGAAATAACTATTCTAAATATTGATGTGATAACTTCAGTGCCCCAAGATACATGAGGCACACACTGGCAAAGCTGAACAGAGAAATAAATATCTTTACAGTAGTAGTTGTGGACTTCGATACACCAAACTCAGTATTAGATAGAACATCTCGATAGAAGATAGAGAACTTGAGAAATGTGAACTAGACCTAGCAGACATCTATAGAGCATTGTACCCCCAAACTGAAAGATATACATTCTTTTCGAGTGCTCATGGATCTTTCTCCAAGATAGACTATTTGTTGGGTCACAAGACAAGGCTCACATAATTTAAAAAGATTGAAATTACACAAAACACTTTCTCTGATCATAATGGAATGAAGCTGGAAATCAATAATGAACAGAAAAGGGAAAATTCATAAATATATGTAGATAAACAACACACTCTTAAACAACCAGTGGGTAAAAGAAGAAATTGCAAGAGAATTCAGCAAATATAATGAGATGAATAAAAATGAGAACACAACATATCAAAATCTATGGGACAGTGTAAAGGAAGAGCTGAACAAAGAACTCAAATTGGTGATCTAAGTGTACACCAGGAAGCACTATAAAAAGAAGAGCAAACTAAACCCAAACCAAGCTGAAGGAAAAAATAGCGAAGATCAGATTGGAAATAAATGAAATTGAGAACAACAGCAACAAGAAAAACAAACGAACAAACAAGCAAACAAACAAAAACAATAGAATCAACAAAACCAAAAGTTGGTTCTCTGAGCAGATCAACAAAATCAACAAACCCTTAACTAGACTGACAAAAAAAAAAGAGAGAAAACATAAATAAATAAAATCAGAAATGAGAGGAGTTTCATTCCAACAGAACCCAAAGAAATGAAAGAGTATAAGACAATACTTTGAACAAGTGTACTCTAAAAAACTAGAAAATGTAGATGAGATGGAAAAATACTTGGAAATATATGAGCCACTGTAGCACTTTGGCATTATTTATGAATTCCCAAAACAGATATTGGATTATGTTTGTTAATTGGTCTGTTCCTCTGGGCATATTAGATTATATTGAATTTAGAGGTTTCACTCTTCCATGATTAAATTTTGATAAAGGCTTTGAACGGGCCACGTAAGTAGGACATTGAATTCTCACCTCCTTGGTGGGCAGGGACTCACAGAGAAAATGACATGGCAGAAAAAGTTGGAGTTTTGAGCTGGAGTCCCAGGAAGTAAACATACACGAGAAAAACATAGAGAAGCAGATACATGAGGAAACAGAGAAGGTTCCATTAAATGTGTTAGAGGCCCCAAGAAGAGAGATGAGCTATTTGCCTGAAGGTTTAGAGCTGGCCTTGAGGAGAGAGCAGAACAGCTGAGTACAGAAAGAAATGATCCCCAGGAGAGAGACAAGACTTGTCCCAGTCTACAGCTGATATTGGAAGAAGCTGGGACCATAAAGCCTTAATAGGAAGAGGGAGGCGGAACCCTTAAGAGGTTGGCAGCCATCTTGCTCCAACACTGGCAACAGACTTTGGTGAGGGAAGTAACTTACACTTTAAAGCCTGGTAACTATAAGTTCCTACCCCAAATAAACACTTATTATAGAAGCTAAGATATTTCTGGTATTTTGCATCACAACACCTTTGGCTGACTAATATGAAATTTAGTACCAGAGAGAGGGGAAGTGTTTTTGCAAAATGCTGGAATGGTTATATAAATGGGTAAGGAGCACTTTTTGGAGGAATTGTGAGATGTTTGATAAAAATGGCCTAGAGTACTTTGAACGGACTTTTTATTATGCCTTTGAAGTAAATAATGAAACTATTATTGGAAGCTGAAGGAAATGCAACCCACATTTCGAAGTTGCAGATAACTGCAAGATTAACTCTGATGTTTCATAGAAAGCAGAATTTGAAAACGGTGAACATGGGAATTGAGCTCAGAACTTTCCAAATTAATCTCTGAGAATGCAGTTTGGATTCTACTTGCAGCTTATAACAAAATTTTAGACGAGAGAAATAAGCTGAGGCCTGATCTGTTGAGCACAAAGAAAGCAGAAACTGATTCTGTAAATTCCAAGCCTCTGGAAATCAAGCCCTCCAGATAACAGTGTCTAACTTTAGGAATTAACTAAACTTAGAACTAGTAAATTGGGATTGAAAATGCATTTACCTAGAAAAAAAGTGTGGAAAATCTTACTGTCTGATGGTTTGGACCCCTGCTACTTGCACACTAACCCAACAAGCTTTTTGAGAGAGCTGTATGAACAAAACCACTCTCAGCTTGGACTAAAAGGGACATGAAATGGAGAGATTGAAGGGGAAATAACTTCAAGAGGAAGCCATGGAAACTGGGATCTGGAATTAAGACACCTCTTTGGGCCAAGAGAGAAACCCCACCCATGTTTACAGAGAGGGAGAGTTTGCCCCAGCAGTTGAAGAAGGTGGATGTTCCCAACCAATGTTCAGGGAGATTTTTTTCAAGTCCAGGGTACAGAGAGGGTACAGCACATTCCCTGGGGATTAGGATGGTTTGAGGTTGATACCCCATAGGTCTGAGAGGTGGGCCTGTCCCCCATGGATTAGGGAATGCCACATCACCAACTTGTTGCTCTGAGAGTGTTTGGCTTGTATGCCCGTGCTTAGGGAGGATGTTGTCTTCACTTAACTGAACTAGCGGGGATAAGATCCTAACCCAAATTTGGGCAAACTGTGGCCATCTCCCAAATGCTCTTGGAGGGTGAGGTCTAGAGCTTGGTCAACACCCAGATGCTTGATGAGGGTGAAACCAAGAAAATGGCCATTAGACAAGCATGTGGAAAGGGTGGGTTCTGAAGAGGCCCCAGGGAGAAGACATCATCATCTTAAGAATGACTCTCAGACTTAGACAACCAATGAAGTATGTCCTGCAAGTTTATGGAAATGTTCTGGACCCATAAATCATGTTTCATTTACAAATTCTCTTTATTGTAATGAAAATATTTATCCTTTGTCCATTTGTGTTTTGGAAGCAGATAAATTCTTTTGTAAGTTCAGGGGCCTATAACCAGACTGGATTTTGTCCCAAATAAAATGAATTTTTCAAACTGATTGTAATATGATTTTGTACTTAGTGTGGAACTGATTTAAGTTTTTTTTTTAATATTATAATATATTTTTGGAATTCAGAGGGTGGAGTTTAGCAGTTTGGCTTATTTATAAATTCCAAAAATAGATATTGTGTTAGGTTTGTTAATTGGACTGTTCCTCTGGGTATAGTAGATTGTCTTGGATTCAGAGATTTCACTCTTACTTGACTAAATTATGATTAAGACTTTGAATGGGCCACATGAGTAAGACATTGAGTCACCACCACCTTGGTGGATGGGGACTCACAGAGAAAATGACATAGCAGAAGAGAAAGTTGGAGTTTTGAGCTGAAATCCCAGGAAGATAACATGCATAAGAACACAGAAAAACAGATACTTGAAGAAGCAGAGAAAACTCCATTAGACACGGCAGAAGCCCAGGGAAAAGAGATGAGCCATTTACCTGATAGATTGCAGCTACAGAGATCACAGCCCTGAGCAGCTGAGAGAAACGAGCCCTGGGAAAGAGATGAGACTTATTCCCACCTAGAGATGTTATTGGAAGAGCCTTAAGAGGTAAAGGGAGGCTGAACTCTTACCATCTTGCTCTAACATATGGCAACAGACTTTGGTGAAGGAAGTAGCTTGCAATCTATGGCCTGGTAACTGTAAGCTTCTACCCCACATATATACCCATTATAGAAGCCAATAGTTTTCTGGTATTTTGCATCAGGATCTCTTTGGTTAATTAATACCACCATCTACACTGACTTCAAATCCCAACAGAATTTTTGCAAAAATTGAAAAGCCAATAATCAAATATGTTTGGAATGGTAAGGGACTGTGAAGAGCAAAATAAAAAGGCTTAAAAAAGAAGAATGAAGTTGGTGGACTCTCATTTCCTGACTTTATAGCATATTACTTAGGTACAGTGGTTAAAACAACATGGTACTGGCATAAGCACAGACAGCTTGACCAATATAACTGAACTGAAAACTCAGAAATTGAACCTCACATCTAGAGTCAAGCAGTTTTTGACAAGGCTGTTAAGTCCACCCAGCTGAGCCAGAACAGTCTATTCAAAAATTGGTGATGAGATGGATAGCCATATACAAAAGAAAGAAAGAGGATGGTTACCTCACAACTTATACAAAAATTTACTAAAATGGATGAAGGACTTAAATATAAAAGCAACAACCATAAAACTAGAAGAAAATGTAGGAAAACATCTTCAAGATCTTTTATAGGCAGTAGTTTCTTAAACTTTACTCAAACACGAAAAGAAAAAGAAAAAATTGATAAATGGGACCTCCTCAAAATTCAACTCTTTTGCATCTCAAAGGACTTTGTCAAATGGGTGAAAAAGCAGCTGACTCAATGGGAGAAAATATTGGAAATCACATATATCATAAGGCTTTAATATCCATGATATATAAGGAGATCATACAACTCAACAATTGTGGGAACCCTCTAAACTTTACATCTAAGAAATAGCTTGGAGGCCTGTTTCTCTGCTCACACAGAATTCACCTTATCAGTTCCTGCCATAAACAGGAACTTTCCTGCTTATCTTATCTCCTTTATCTCCCACTTTATCTCCTATGTATATCACTAAATGTTTCTGTAATCTTGCTTCCCAATTATCCACCTGGAATTCTTATTATGTGATTTACAACCCCTATACCTGCCTGCTCCCCTCTACCTGCACCCTGACTTTGACTGTAAAAAAAAATTCCTGAATAAAAAGCATGCTGGGAATCAGCTCAAGAGCACACTTTCTTCAGCTGTTCTCCCCCTGATCTCTCTCAACCTCTTTCTTAAGCATAATTTCATTGCAGTGTTGCAGGCTCTGCTGGACAGACCCCTGCAACACTTTGCAGGATGGATTCTTGCAAAGAATTAAAAGACAAAGTATCTGTTTTAAAAATGGGCAAATGTCCTGAAAAGATAACTGTCCAAAGAAGAAATATAAATGGCAAAGAAACACATGAAAAAATGTTCAACACCACTAGTTATTAGGGAAATGCAAGTCAAAACTACAATGAGCTATTATTGCACAACCATTAGACTGGTTGTTATTAAAAAGTCAGAAAACTCTAAATGTTGGAAAGGTTGCAGACAGATAAAACTGATTATTTACTGTTGATGAGAATGTACAATGGTACAGCCACTGTAGAGGATTGCTTGTCTGTTCCTAGGAAATTGAATATAATCTTGCCATTGGACCTGCCAATACCATTGTTAGGTATAAACCGAGAAGAACTGAAAACAGTGACATGAATAGATGCCAACACACTGATATTCATAGCAGTGTTATTCACAACAGCCAAAAGTTGGAAACAACCCTAGTGCCCATCACCTGATGAATAGGTAAACACATTGTGGAATATACACATGGTGGAATATTATGCAATGGTAAAAAGAAATGAAGTTATGAAACATATGACAACATGGATGAACCTGGAGGACATTATGTTGAGTGAACAAGCCAGGCACAAAAGGAAAAATATTGTATGACTGCCCTATTATGAATTAAATATATTATGTGAAATATAAATATATTATGTGAAATATGAATATGCATAGAATTGCATATATAAGACCTTTTTTCCTTGAAACTGGACAAATGTAAGTTAATACTACACAATTTTCATATCAGACAAAAACAAAAAACACATTATATGAAGTGAAGGAGACCAGACACAGAGTACTACATATTGTATGATTCCACTTAAATAAAATGTAAATATAAATCAATTCATAAAGGTGAAGGAGATTAATTGTTATGTAGGTTTCGATAAAGGAATTCTAAAGACTTTGAGGTCTTTCTTTTTGGAGTAATGAAATATTTCTAAAATTATTAAGATGATGAACATACTACATTGTGATTACCTTAAAATCATTGATTATACACTTTGGATAGCTTATACAGAAACAGCAGCTATGTACAGTGGGACAAGCATAGAAAGATTGAAATGTGAAGAATTTTCTTGTTTGTCTCTTTATTAGTGTTATTATTATTATTGAAATAATGAAAATGCTTTAATAATGATTGAAGTGATGAATGCACAACTATGTGATTATAGCATACACCATTGATTGTACACCTTGGATGAATTGTATGCTTTATTAATATGTATCAATAAAATTGATTAAAAATTTCTCGGCATAATCTGGAATTGCAGTGTTAATATTCTCTGCTAATCAATGACTATTTAAGAAAGCATGGACTTCTGGGAAGATAGTGGAATAGAAAGGCATGGAACTCTCTTGTATCCCAGTAAAACAGTTAAAAGACAGTCTGAAAGAGCCTGGAAAAAGCTCTTCTAGAGTTTAGACACCCGGCAAAGACTAGACACAGCCTAGATGAGAGAGAGACAAAAGATGGGAAATGTGACAGCAAAAATTTTAGTTGAAACCAGTGGTTGCTACTGCTAGCATTCCCCGCCCCCCCCCCCACTGCCCCAATATTAAAGATACTTTAGAATTCTCAGGCTTCTGAGTTGGCTAGAGACAAAGGCGACTCCAGGGATCCAGTGATCAAGGAAAGGGTAGACTGAGAGACATGGCCTAAGGGTGATTCAGCTTTTGACCCACAAATTTGGTCTACCTTGCTCCCCCAGGACTTCCAGGTCAGGTGAGACCATATATTGTTTGCCCTGGGAGCCAGCACTGTACTGGAGAGATCCAACCTTCTCAATTTCACTCTCTTCTATCTGTGACTGATTGTTGAGATTGCACCTCTGGAGGAAAGGGGAGAAAGAGGGACACAGCCTAAAGATGACTATGCTTTTGACCCACAAATTTGGTCTACTGTGTCCCACAAGCCCTTCCATGCTGGGTGGGGCTGTGCCATTGTTTGCCTTGGGAGCCAACAAGAGGTTAAAATAGCAGGGACTAAAGTGATACAACCCTCCTAATCTCCCTTTCTACTAATGAGGACTGATTGTTGAGGACACAGAGGGGAGCGGGATTATTACCTATCAGGGAATCATGGAGGGCTGCCAGAGAAGGCTGGAGAACTGTCTCTGAGAAAGCTTGAATTACAATTCTCTTAGCCTCCAGGCAAGATACTCTATCACACTGATCATTTCCCTGTTGCAGCAAACACACTCCAATCACACATTGAACTGTGTGGGCTGCCAAAGAGAACCATCTGCTGGGAGACCAATGAAGTGCATGTGAGAAAATTACAAGTAAATAAGTAAGAGAGGCATTTTTCCACCTTTATGGCAGGGGTTTTTAACTAGTGGTCCATGAGACTGAATTGAAATTCAAATAAACATTCATCTGGGGATGTGTCGGTGCAGGTGTGATAGATTTATTAAATAATACACAATATAGTGTGGATTTAGTAAGTGATCTGTGGTTTCCACCTGACTGGCAAAAAGGTCCATGGAACAAAACAGGTTAAAAACCCCTGCTTTATCACCTCCCTTCTCAAGGATCTAACAAGTGGGTTTGCAGCCCTTTACTGGTTCCGGAGCCCTGTTTTGAGCAACTAACAGGGACAATCCTAATAATCCATGTTGAACCAAGAATCACACAGCAGCAGTAACACACAGCTTCCCACCACAAAGTCGCTACAAAAGAAAAAGATATTGAGCACCTGAGTAAAGTACCATCCTAATCAAATACTTAGACATCAGCAAAAATTTATGAGCCATACTAAGGAAATGGAAGACATGGCCCAAGAAAAGGAATATGTCAAAGTCCCAGAAGAGATGCAGGATTTGAGAAAACTAATCAACAAGATTCACACAAATTTCTGAAATCAATTAATGAGTTGAAAGGCAATATCACTAAAGACATAAACAATGTCAAGAAGACATTGAGCAAGCAAAAAGAAGAATTTGAAATCCGAATAGAAAAGTAACAGAGCTCATGGGAATGAAAGAAAAAATAGATGATGCAGAAAATCCATTAGAAGGATACAACAGGAGACTTGAAATAATAGAAGAAAGAGTAAGTGATACCAAAGGCAGAACAACTTAAATTGAAGAAATAAAAGAACACAGAGAAAAAAAATGGCAAAAAAATTGAGCAAGTGTTCAGGGTGTTGAATGACAACATGAAATGCGATAGCATATGTGTCATGGGATTTCCAGAAGGAGAGGAGAAGAGCAAAGGAGCAGAAAGTGTATTGAGGAAATAATAGCTGAAAATTTCCCAACTCTAAGGGAAGACATGAACTTACATGTCCAAGAAACATAGAGTAAACAAATCAGAATATATCCAAATATACCTACTTCAAGGCACACTTTACTCAGAATGTCAAACATCAAAGATAAAGAGAAAATTCTGACGGCAACAAGGGAGAAGCAAACCATCACATACAAGGTAGGCCCAGTAAGACATAGGCACAGATTACTCATCAGAAACCATGGAGGTGAGAAGACAGTTGTATGACAAAATTAGGATACTGAAAGAGAAAAAAATGCCAGCCAAGAATACTTTATCCAGCAAAACGGTCCTTCAAATATGAAGGTGAGTATAAAATATTCACAAACAAATAGAAACTAAGAATTTCCATAAAAAGAATTAGACCTTTGCAGGAAATATTAAAGGAAGCCTTAGAGCCTGAAAGAAAAAGACAGGAGAGAGAGGTTTGGAGAAGGGTATAGAAGAAAGAATACCAGAATGGATAACCAAAAGAGAAAAAAGACAGATGAAATATGATGACATATGAAAATCAAAGAATGAAATGGTGGAAGTAAATAATGCATTTACATAATATCATTGAATATGAATGAATTAAACACCCCAATCAAAAGATATAGGCTGACAGAAAGGACACCAAAACATGAGCCATTCATATGCTGCTTACAAGAGACTCAGATTAGATCTAGGGATACAAACTGGAATGAAAGTGAAAGATTGGAGAAAGATACTCCAAGCAAATAGTAACCAAAAAAGAGAAGGGGCAGCTATAATAATATTGGAAGAAAGGAGACTTTAAATGTAAAAAAGTTATAAGAGATTCAGAGGCCATTATATATTTTTAAAAAAGAGACAATCCACAAGGAAGAAATAACAATCATAAATGTCTACGCACATAACGATGGTACTCCAAAGTACATGGGACAAACTCTGGCAAAGCCGAGGGGAGAAATAGACAACTCTACAGTAATCATTGGAGACTTTAACACACTGCTTACATCATTAGACAGAAAAACTAGAGAGAAGATCAACAAGGACAAAGAAATTTGAACAAGAGGATAAATGAGTTAGACCTAACAGATACATACAAAATGTTGCATCCAAACTCAGCAGGTTATACATTCTTCTCAAGTGCCCATGGATCTTTCTCCAGGGTAGACTACATGTTAGGGCACATTCCAGTTCTCAATAAATATAAAAAGTTTGAAATTACACAAAGCACCATCTCAGATTATAATGGAATGAAACTAGAAATCAATCATATACAGGAAATAGGTAAATTCACAAATGTGTGGAGGTTAAACAACACACTTCTAAATACTCAGTGGGCCAAAGAAAAAATTGTAAGTAAAATCATTATATATATTGAGACAAATGAAAATGAGAACACAACTTACCAACCCTTATGGGATACGGCAAAGGCAAACTTGAGAGGGAAATTATAGCCTTAAATTCTTATTATAAAAAAGAAGAAAGAGCTAAGCTCAAAGATTTAACTGAACAACTAGAGAAACTAGAAAAAGAACAGCAAGCAAATTCCAAAGCAAGCAGATAGAAAGACATAATAAAGATTAAAACAAAAATAAATGAAATTGAGAACAATTTCAGGAAATCAGGGGGAAAATCCATTTACAATAGCAACAAAAAGACTCAATTACCTAGGTCCACCTGAGGCAAAAGTGTGAAGTTTGGGATGCTCTCCTGATTTGTGTCTTCTCTTGGGCTTGTTTTAGGACCTTAGAAATTTGTATTTACTGGAATTGGAATGCCTTCCTTATCCCTATGAAATACCCCACCCCTCCCAATTTAGTGTACTATTATATGCCTTACAGCCAGGAATCCCTTGCACAGGACACTTTGAATTGATAGTTACTTAAAATGCTTTTATTGTCTGCAACCTCTTTCTTCTTGCAGGGCAAGTTCTGGGAAAACAAAATCAAGATTGGAACCAAAATGCAAGCACTTCAGTATACTTGTGGGGGTTACTCTACTTCCTCCAAAACAGAGTCAGGGACACACATTGAAAGTTCAGGGCAGTCCACACCGTGCCATTGAGGGATTAGGGTATAATCCAGATTGTTCTGCCAGTTTTATTTGGCATTTTCTTGATTCAAGACTGACCCTGTTACTGCAATTATTTAACTGTTTTTGGGAAATTGGAGGAAGACAGTTTGCTTTTTATTGGAGTTTCTTAAAGATTTTTGTGGGTAAACAAGCCCTGGAGTGACTTATGCTGGCACCTTTGCCTAGAAGCAATCATAATAATATTAAGAGCAATAAAATAATGTAAGGATGCAAACTTTATCCCCAGAGAAAACACTAACAATATAATGTAAAGAAATGTAGTTAAAAAATCCAAAAAAAAGAAATGAAATGAAATATTAAATATTATATTAACCAGAGGAAGTAAGATATAAGAATTGGAATAGCAAAATTGTATGACATTAAGTGAATATAACAAATAAATAATGATTTTAAATGTGTTCAAATCCTGCAATTAAATTCTATTTAATTGATTCTATTAGAAAATAAGACCCAAGTATATGACGTCTAAAAGAAATGGATGAATTTTAAAAGGAGGTGAAAATGTATATCTATAAATATGAGCATATAAATACTACTCTGCAAAGTAGTCTTATAAGATAATATAAGCCTTTGAATTCCAGAGATGTGAATAGAGAATAAAATAAAAAAGGAAACAATTTTCCAGAAAATTGTAAAACTCCATACTAAAAGTAGAAAGAATTAAAAACAGGAATAGAGTTTTCTTTTTTAAAATTAAAGGCATTGAATAATTGTCAAGGATAAAGGTATAATTTTCTTGAAATATAAGACCAATAGATTATGTTTCCTTTCTGTTTCTTTTACATCATCTGCCAAAAATATGTTACTATTAGAGATGATATATTAGAGACCCAACAATGAAAATTCAGCAAAAAATGGTTAGTCATAAAAAGTTTATAAATTATTATTTCTTTGACTATGAATATTATTTTAGAGTAAACTTAATGACTATAAAAATTGATTTCAATTCTGGGGGAAAAAAACTCCCTTGTTGACTTTGCAGACTATTGAGGTGGCATTGACATAGAAAGTCTTCAAAACCAAGGTTGGGAGTGGAGGTGGCTGAAGCGATTAGGTGCCTCCCTCCTACATCATAGGTACCAGGTTTGGTACCCCGTGCTTTGTAGAAAAACAAGGAAGACAAACAGATACAGCAAGTCCAAAACAATACAGGGGTGAGGAGAAATAAATAAATAAAATAAATCTTAAAAAAAAAACAAACAAGGTCACCAAGTGTTAAATTAATGAATCCTGGCCTTTCAATCCCCAAATAAACTTTCCTGATATTACTGAATTTTTGATGAATAATTGTACATTCAAATTTAATCATATATATATTATTTATTTTATTCCTTCCTCTATTGTATCAAATATTTTCCAACACTGTGCAGTGTAAACAGTTTTCGTACAGGAGTTGCTTCTAAATCTACATGGAAATTAACTTCATAATCATTAGTTAATGAAATATTCACAAGAAAGCATTTCCCCTGGTTGTATCTAGAAGAAGTACACTTTTGAACATTCACCTAATTAGAAACACTTTATTCATCTCAGTATTTGTATTTTGTTTCCTTTTGCATGTTTCTTTTAATATAATAAAGGCCAATACACTAAAGAAGCAAACAAGTTTCAAAAAACATTGTTTTGGCTGATTACAGCATTGCATCTGCTCTATTGATGAATAGTTGACATTCCCAAGCCTGTCTGGAGAAACTCTCTCATGTTTTCCTTATGATGCATCAAAAAAGCTCATTCATCACCTGGTGCTCCCTCCTAGAAAGTACTTGGTTATGCTGCACCATTCAATGCAAAGTCATGAAATTGTGGGTTTTAGAAAAGACTATTATAACGAAGGTTTGGGTATATTAGAAATATTTAATAATAAAAAAATCAAGACATTACAGAAAATTCACTGTGATAAAATTATATAAATTTTAAGTGCACATAAAAATAAGCTTTATATGTACAAAAAATACTTGGAAGAAAAAACATGTAAAGAATAACAACACTTATGAACAATTTTCATTCTCTAATTTGGTTGTAAAATAATTTTTGTTGAAAAAAAATGTTTAATCTTATGATAATTTTAGATATAAAAATTGTTTCATTGTGATAATGTTCTTTTCCATTCTTGATGATTAACAATCTATACTTTGAGACACAGGTTACATAATAATTTCTCCAGAAATAGCTACATTTTTACCCAGTCATAAAATAGAGCTTCACAAAAGAATACCAAAAATGCTGCTCAACATTATGTGGCTTCTAAGGGGAAGGGAACTCTTTGTTTCAAATTAATCATTGGCATCATACCAAGAAAGTTTTCATGGAAATTGGTCTCAGAGAGGACCACATATTGCATTATCAGCAATCCTTAATATAAGAGGTGCTGTGGCATTATCAGGGTGAAAGATGAGGGATACTCATCTCTGCTTGTGTTCAGAATAGCTTCCTAGTATTTTACAAAACATAAATTCCAGGTGAACTTTCTATCTTATCAAGACCTGAACAAAATTTTAGATTGATTTATTGTACCTGTAAAATAGAAATAATAAGCAAAAAGTAAACTTTGTTTATCTCAAAAGAAATAATTACTATATCACAATAATCGTGATATTTCAAGCCTCTTAAAATGGTTTACATATTGTATTTGTGAGATTATTTTGGGGTTGAAAACATGTAGACAGGTAATACTGAAAGAAGTTTTTCACCAGCTCTGTCTCATGGTAAGTATTAATCCCAAAGATAGAGTGTTTTAGTTTATCTAAAAAACTTAGGGTTATTATAAGAAGGATGTGCTTAAACATATACATGTCTTGTAGGCCTTACCTATGTTTTATAACCTAGGTTTTATAAAATGGAAATATAGAATTGATAGAATTAGAGTTATCAAGCTATGTTCTTATATTTAATTATATTGAAAATATAATTTTGGAAGAAATTTGATTAAATAATCTGGTGAAAATACATATTTTAAATAAAAATGGTAAAGTGTAGTCTATAAAATTAATTCACCTAAGATTTAATTTCTGAACTGTGATTGCTACTAAATAATATTTGATGCAAAAACATAGTGAGTGATGCATTAAAACTCTCTACCAATGTTTATTTCATAATATGCATTTTTGTTTATTTTGCTGAAATTATATATAAGTAGAAATATAGTATTAATAGCAGATCTTTGAAGTCAACCAATGCTAATAGAATAAAGAGCTATCAATACATAGTTACTTAACTTCTTAAGACCTTTTGCTCATCTGACAAATGTGTGCTATAGTAATAACTTTGGCATAATATTTTAATCTGGATAAATCTGGTAATGAAGGGAAGTATTTATAACAGTGTCATGGTCATTCTAATTGTGCAATATATATGTGGGTTTCTATTATATAATATTGAAGTATTGATTTATACCTCATTTACATTTGCCAGTCAAACCAACATTTCTTTCATTCATATTTTGCTAACTACTCCTTATTATCATTTTCTAGAATCACTAAATTACTTTTTAAATGCCAGATCATTCCAATAAAAAACAATTTAAAATCCTTCATGCTAAGTATCACCTTTGATTTATCAATAGTTGAAAGATATTATGAAAAGTAGGAATAACTCATATGTGTCTGACTTCATTCTGATGGGGTTGACAGACTCTGAAGAGATCCGGCCAGTCCTCTTCATGCTGTTTCTCCTGATATACCTTGTTACCACACTGGTGAATGCAGGGATGATACTGATAATTCGCCTGGGTCTCCAGCTCCACACCCCCATATACTTTTTTCTCAGTCACCTGTCATTCCTTGACCTCAGTTACTCAACAGTCATCACACCTAAAACCTTAGAGAACTTACTGATTTGTGGGAGCTTGAACTTGTGGGAACAAGTCTATTTCATTCAGAGACTGCTTTACCCAGATGTATTTCTTTTTTTCTTCTTCTTCTTGGCAGTCAGTGAACTTTTCCTTCTCTCTGCAATGGCCTATGACCGCTATGCAGCTATCTGCATTCCCCTTCACTACCAGGTTGTTATGTCTTCTAGACTCTGCTGTGCCCCTATCACTGGTTCCTATGTGATTGGTTTTACTGAATCATTAGTCACTGTTTTTTGCAAGAAAAGTTTGCATTTCTGCAAATCCAATGTAATCTATCACTTTTTCTGTAACTTAATCCCAATTTTAGCCTTGTCTTGCACTGACACTCATGAGAGTGAAATTGTGATTCTCATTTTCTCTACTTTAAATGGCATTGGGTCTCTTATCACCATCTCTATGTCATATGAGTCCATTCTGTCTACCATCCTGAAAATTAATTCCACCTCAGGAAAGCGCAAAGTCTTCTCAACTTGTGCTTCACACTTCCTGGGAGTCACTATCTTTTATGGCACTACAGTGTTTACTTATTTAAAACCAAAGAGGTCCTACTCCTTGGGAAAGGATCACATAGCCTCTATGTTTTATACTATGGTGATCCTCATGCTGAATTCCCTCATTTATAGTCTTAGGAACAAAGAGGTGATTAATGCTCTCTCTAGAGTCACAGAGAAGAGAGAGAACTCCAGACAATTGAAACTGCAGTGATGCTGAACAGTTAAGTGCATCTTTTCTTCATTTCCTATGTACAGTAAATCTTTTAAGTAGTTTGAATTACTGTAGAGCATCCTCTATGTGACAACACATTATCTGGAAAATTTAAATTTAAAAAGGTGCTGTTATTATTGAAGTTGTATCACAGAAATCCCCATGCATATTCCAATTTCAGAGAATTTTATCACAGAGAGCTTTCAGAAGTCATTCCTTTTTTTTCTGTAGAGAAGAAACTCAGGTCAGTCTTTAAGAGTTTGGCTTTGAACTAAAAAAGTCTAGATTTTAATTTCTAGAAATGCCAGCTTTTTAGCTGTATATCCCTTAAGTCACTGAAATTTTAAATCTAGTTTCTTTAACTGTAAAGGTAAATAATTCTAAGATCGTGGAGATATTTTACAAATGAAATCAGGTGATGAATGGAAATAATTTAATGCAGTGTTAATAAATAAATTTTGACCAATATCAGAATGCTATATTCTTGCAAAATTTGAATGCACAAGAGCATTTGTCATGAAAATGTTAACTGGCTTTTACCCACTACATTTGGCTATCATATTCATTAACAAATAAACTTTTCAAAGAAAAACAACACTTTAATATTTGGTCTTAGAGTAAAGTAAAACATTATGATGGGATTAAGTTAAAGAAAAATGTATATTTGAACATTAAAGATAATTTGAAAATTATTTTATATTATTAAAGAAAATAGAAATACACTAACATATTAAAGTTGTGTTCATGGCTTTCTAGAATAATTTTATTTATACCTAAGTGTATATTAAAACACATCAAATTTTTTGTCATTTTCTATTTCTATATGTATTTTTGTTTTCCACTCATAATTATAATATTTGGTGATATCTTTGACATTTAAGCTTAGGAGATGACTGGTTGTTTTGGGTTTTGTGCTTTTGTTTTTGTTTGTTTGCTTGCTTGCTTTTGGTATATGAGTTAAATCAAGAATCCCATCTTGCAATCAATTAAGACCTGAAGTTTTCTAAATTCATGATGTTATATCTGTTTGCTGTTTTATCTCTTTTGTGTCTACCTGGTAACCTTTTGAAAACCCACCAATTTGTGATGCATCAATATGCTTCAGCAATTAATATTTATTTGTTTAATTTGGTTATGGTTAAAATATAATGTCCTTTCCCTGCTTTACACAAGATTATGTTCTGTATAAAGTTACAAATTTTAGAGTTAAATTATTATTTTCATTTTTTAAAGATTTTTAATAGAGAAATATTGCAAAGTTAAGAATTGATAATGAATCCAAATTTTGTAATATCCCATAAAATTTGGTCTGTTAGGTCACTGATATTTCCTTTTAAAAATATTTCTATGTAAACAAGAATTGTAGGTTTAATTTTCTCAACTATTCAAAGTATATTTAAGAAATTATGTTTTTGTAATTTTCCTATGTTTGATATTTTGCATTTAAACCTAGACAATGGTTATTAGATATATTTTCCCCGCAAGTGATTTGTAGCATTTCCATTTACATTAATGTTTCTTTGTTTAATAATATTTCTTCATTTCCTTAAACATTTTTGTAATATTAAAATAAAGTTCAAAATCTGTTAAGGTTAAAATTTTAATGAATTCTTTCAAATTCAAGCTGTTAAGTATTATATTCAAATAATTAAAATGTGCATTATTTTCCTCTACATCCTTAATATAAAATTTTAGATGTATCATATATAATATCTATGTAAATAACTCTATTAACATTTATTTTTGCTCTGAACTTTCTTGTCTAGGATATATATGTATGGAAAGTCCTCTTTGTTTTGTTTGCTTCAAGCTATATCTCTGATAAATATTTACTTTTTTAAGAAAGTAAGTTTTTAACTAATCACCCATCTTGTACATGTGTATTTTTTTTATATTTATAAGACTATTGATAGTTTGAGACCATTTGTGCTCCAGAAAAGATCATGTCCTTAGAGTAAATCCATTCTGTGGGTCTGAATCTATTGGAGGTAGGGCCCTTTGATTAGATTTCTTCAGTTATGGGCCTTTGATTAGACCCAAGGTCGGGCTTGATATATTACTAGAGTCCTTTCTGAACAGGATGAATTCAGAAATACAGATAGAAAAGCCACAGAGGCTTGGAAAGGCAGCCACAGAAGCTCAAAGAGAAAACAATGAAAGCAAGAAGCTGAAATAAATGGAACCTGGGAGAGAAAATGCCACAGAAGCTGCAGCCAGAGGCTTAAGGCAGCAAAGCTTGGGGGAGAAGGCAGAAATCAGCAGAGGACACATTGTGCCCTTCCATGTGACAGGAAGGGTAATAGCAGCCATGTCTTAGGGGAGAGAGCTTCACCTGATGCCTTGATTTGGACACTTTTCTCAGCCTTGGATCTGTAAGCTTATAAGTTAATAAATCTGTGTTATAAAAAACAACCCATTTCTGGTATATTGACTTGGCAGCCTTTAGCAAATTAAAACAAGGTCCTTTACATTTTCTGGTCTTCTTTTTATGAACTGTGCTGGACTTCCTTTCTCTCATGTATATGTCTCAGAACTAGAAAATTTATTTTGCTGGTTTATATGGACAATAGTGTCAACAGGTTCTCTAATTTTTCAGACAGAAGTTCAGAAATTGCTTATGTGTCAATTAAATTCTGACTATTCTGCCTCCTACAAAATATTCTAGAATGCACTTATGATGGTATTAAATAAATATCATATAACCTCTGGAAGTGAAAACAGTAGTATATTTACATTTACCCCATTTTCACTGTTTATATGGGTGCATAACATATTTTATGTAAGCTGTGGTCTGAAATATTTTTCAGTCAAATGCTTTTAGTCATATTTATATGTTAAAATTCTATGTATTGTAAAGGTTGAACTACTTAAAATGCAGTAAAGGAAACAATATTGGAACACAACATGACAAAATATAAAAAAAAAACCTTTTTGCAAATGTTTGTTGTTATAAAATAAAGGGAAAAATAGACTATATTTAAAGGGCACCTAATTATATTCCATAACAACACTATAAAATATAGTTTATAATTCTTTGCCAATGAATACTTGGAAGTTTTTCCTCAAAAACCCCACAACTGATTACAACAATGTGCTAGCTCTCAAAATAGCTCTCAGCTATGAAAGTTCTGTTATAAGATTTACCTGGAAAAAAAAAAATGAATTAACCTCGAACTATTAGAATTCCTAAATTGGAGAAAGAGTAAGTCTTCAGTTGGACTCACTCCCTATGTTATTTAGGATAACCATAGAAGTACTTCAATCAGAATACATAAATCATTATGATTTCTCTGCTCCAACTTAAATCACTATGTTCAAATATGTTAATCAGTTCCCTATTATTGCCTGCTGGTCTCATCAAAAAAAGGTGGCATGATAGAATTTTCTAGTTTAAAATAGAACAAGATTAATATATAAAAAATCTCATGTTAATAAGTGTAGTTAATAGAATGATTCACATCCTTAGAGTTCTAGTGAGGTGATTTC
>JAQZBX010042061.1:0-22133 GCA_029593785.1 Cabassous unicinctus | reverse complement strand
CTTGTGCTACATCCACTCCTCTCCAATTTTTTAATATAGAGAAAAGTATCTGTAATCTAATCATGCTCATTAAAAATATTACTGTGTTCTACATTTTATGTGTACAGCTCTACCCGTCTCATTTTACAGCAAGATTGTATTATATTCTACTTCTTTTTCCCATCATATTTTCATTTTGCTACATGGCATCATAATTCTTATTTGCCATGGCTACTAAATATTTTGTAGAGTAAATGGACCATAGTTTAATAATAATAATAATAATTTCTCTATTCTTGGGTATTTATTTAAGTTCCAATTTTTTAATACTACAGTTACTATTATAGACTACATTTTCTTGGCACACAAATGCACCTAAGGAAAAAAAAAAAGGAATGTTATAAGGTTGTATGGTAAGCCTAAAACCAATTTAAAAAATAAAAAGTAAGTTTTTTAAAATCACTGTGGATTTCTACCAACTTGATTATAATGGTGGCAAATTCTTAATTTCAAAAACTGTCATTTATGTTTTTACATATATTATAAACTATTTAATTGAATTTTGTAAAAAAAAAAAAAAAGTCAAAGCTAAAATAGAAAAGAGGATGTTACGGATTTAAAAATGGATTATCTTCCAAATATTTTTTAATTTATTTTGCTGAAATTTGGAACTACATTTACCGTAGAAACAATGTTAAAAATACTGGTTACTTCCCCTGAGCAGTCCACCTAAACCCGTATTACCTCTTCTGTAGCTCTGTAAAATAAAACTAGATTATAATACCCTACCTACTTCAAAAGATTATTGTGAGGAACAAATGAAATGACCAATTTGTAAATTGTAAAGCAAAATTAGATTAGATGCATTTAATATTTAACCCTCTTTTCATCATTGTTATTGGAAAAAAAAATAATTATACCAAGTTCCAAAAAAGCCAAGCAGTAGACATGTGACCAACTTACATCCCCTTCGACCAGTAGTAACAAGGTGAATGGAACTGCTGGGGGTTCAAGTCCAGAGTTTTGGAAGGAAGGGAGAGGAGTTCCTAGTAGTGAAGAGCTCTTAATAAGTGATCAAAGGAATCTTATTAAATTAATTAATGAAAAGATAGCCAGAAATGAAGATCAGGTCCTCGGCAAAGATTTTGGATTCAGGGCAGTAGTCTCTGGAAGGAAAATAGGAGTATTGCGAATGGACTTTAGGCCTTTGTTGGAGTCACAGTTGAAATCTTAGATAAAGGGAAGTCTTTGTCTGCAAGGACAGTGCCTATGTAATTTATATCAACACCAGCATTGTAACAACCCAGTACGAGTTTATTTCTCACTCACATTAATAGTCCAAGGTGTTTACTTTTATTCATTGTTCCCAATATCTTTATTCATTCAAGGGAATAGGAGTCACCAGGGTTAGCCTGTGTGGTTGATGGGAGTCAGAATTTGGGAAGTATGTGAAAATGCTAGGAGTTGGAGAGAGTAGATGGGTCATGAAATTCATATATATCTTCAAAGCATCTGAACTTCCAGCAGGACCTGAGGTTTGTTTTTATTTATTTTTTGTTATTAAGTAGTTTTATAGAAATATATTCATATACCATACAATCCATCCAAAGTATACAACCAATGGCTCTCAGGAAAATCAGAGTTGTGCATTCATCACCACAATCAATTTCTGAACATATTCATTAACCCAAAAGAAAAAACCCCATGCTCCTTAAATCCCCCTATTATTGATACTAAGCATTGGAGTGGTGACTTTGTTATAACTGATGAAAGAATATTAAAATATTACTTTTAATGATAGGCCATAGTTTGTATTAGGTGTATTTTCCCCATATACCACTGTATTATTAACATTTTGTAATAGTGATGTACAATTGTTCTAGTTCATGAAAGAACATTCTTATATTTGTTCTATTAACCAGTCATTGTCTGCAACAGTGTTATCTCTGTTATACAGTCTCTTTTTTGTTTTTTTAAATTAGAAAATGTGTAGGTTTAAAGAAAAGTCATGCAAAAAATAAAACATTCTCATATTCCCCACTATTGTTGACACTTGCACTAGTGTGGTACTTTTGTTACAAATTATGACAATATTAAAATATTGCTACCATCTATAGTCCATAGCTTACATTGGGTATATGTTCCCATATACCACACTATTATTAACAACATTTAGTAGTATTGTACATTTGTTATACTTCATGAAAGAACATTTTTATATTTGTACAGTTAACCACAGTTCATTATCCATCACAGGGTTCACTGTGTTATATAGTTGTACTGTGTTGTACAGTCCATCCAAAGTGTTATACTGTGTTGTACAGTCCATCCAAAGTGTGCACTCAGTGGCTCTGTCTAATCAGTTATGCTGTCATCACCACAGTCAATTTTAGAATGTTTTCACTACTCTGAAAAGAAAAGTCCCATACCCCCTTATACCCTCTTATTGTTGACCCTTAGCATTGATACAGTCCCTTCATTGCAAGTGATGGAAATATATTACAGGATTACTCTTAACTATAGTCCATAAGTTCCATTAGTTTTATTTTCCCCATATATCACCATATTTTTAACACCTTGTAATACTGATGTACATTTGTTCTAGTATATGGAAGAACATTCTTGTATTTGAACTATTAACCACATTCCTCATCCACCACCAAGTTCACTATATTATACGGTCCCAAGTTTATCCTCTAGCTTTCATTTTATTGACAATTACAACCATGGGCTGCCCCTTTCAGCCACTATCACATGTATAAATCAGCAGTGTTAATTGTGCTCGGTATAATGTGTTACCATCATCTCTATCCATTTCTAAACATTCTTAATTAACTTTATTAAAAATTGCTACAGACATTAAGCATCATCTCCCCCTTCTCAACCCTCATTCTGTCTTCTAATAATCTATATGGTAGGTTTTAACTCCATGAGTTTGCTTATTATATTTAGTTCATATTAGTGAGACCATACAATATTTGTCCTTTTGTGTCTGGCTTATTTCACTCAACATAATGTCCTCAAGATTCATCCATGTTGTTATATACATCCTGACTTCATTTGTTCTTACAGCTCAAGAGTATTCTATCATATGTTTATACCAAATTTTGTTTATCCAATCATCAGTTGATGGACACTTGGGTTGTTTCCATCTTTTGGCAATTGTGAATAATGCTGCTATGAGCATCAGCATGCAAATGTCAGTTTGCATTCCTGTTTTTAGTTCTTCTATATATATTCCTAGTAGCAGGATTGCTGAATCATATAACAGTTCTATATTTAGCTTCCTAAGAAACCACCAAACTGTCTTCCACAGAGGCTGCACCATTCTACATTCCCACCAATAGTGAAGGAGTGTTCCTATTTCGCCATATCCTCTCCAACACTTGTAGTTTTTTGTTTTTCTAAGAGTGCCCATTGTGTAAGGTGTGAAATAATGTCTCATTGTAGTTTTGGTTTGCATTTCCCTAATAGCTAGTGATGTTGAACATCTTTTCATTGCTTTTTAGCCATTTGCATTTCCTCTTTGGAAAAAATGTCTCTTCAAGCCTTTCACCCATTTCTTAATTGGGTTGTTTGATTTTTTATCATTGAGTTGTATTATCTCATTATATATCATGATGTTACAACCCAACTCCTGAAGGGCACAAATTGGTGAGGCCACAAGACCAAAGAACACACCTCGCATTTAGTCAGGCATAAGCCTTATTGGGACTTAGGAACAGGAGAGACTCTTTGATGGCGGCCGGTCAAAGAATGAATGAAGTTAGCACTCCACAAAGAGATGAGAAAATGAGGGGTGATATATAAGAGGTTTCAGAACAAGGACATTCCATAGGGTATGAGAACAGAGTTCCTTCTAGGGTCACGTGAAGTGTACACATGGGGTCTGGTGATGTTTTCACTACACTCATAGGAAGGACATTTACCAAGGACATTTACGGCATTGGGAAGTTTATAGTTTATGACACCATCTATGCATTCTCTCCCCTCTTCTGGGGAGGGTTGTTAACCTTTAACTTATGTCTAGGTCATGCAGGTGGCTATGTGCTGAGGACCTAAGGTGGCCTGGGTCCCCACAAATGGAAATCAAACCCTTATCAGATACGTGGTTTCCAAATATTTACTCCCATTCCGTAGATCTCTTTTTACCTTCTTGACAGCATCATTGGAAGCACAAAAGTATTTAAGATTGAGGAGGTCCCACTTATGTATTTTTTTCTTTAAATGTGTGTGCTTTGGACATAAAGTTTAAGATCCTACCAAAAGATCTTGAAGATATTTCCCTACATTTTCTTCTATGAGTTTGATGGTTCTAGCTTTTATATTTAAGTCTTTAATCCATTTTGAGTTAATTTTTGTATAAGCTGTGAGTCAGGGGTTCTCTCTCTTTCTTTTGGATATGGATATCTAGCACCATTTGTTGAGTAGATTATTCTAATCCAGTTTGGTGAACTAAACAATCTTATCAAAATACACTTGATTATAGATGTCAGGGTCTATTTCTGAACTCTCAATTCAATTTCATTGGTCATTTGTCTAGCCTTATGCCAGTATCATACTGTTTTTTTCTTTTTTTTTTTTTTTAACCACTGTATCTTTGTAATATGCTTTAAAGTCAGGTAGTGTGAGTCCTCCAATTTCATTCTTCTCCTTAAGATGTTTTTGGCTATTTGGAGCCCCTTACCCTTTCAAATAAATTTGATAAATTGGCTGTTCCATTTCTGCAAAAGAGTCTCTTGGAATTTTTATTTGGATTGCACTGAATCTGTATATCAGTTTGAGTAGAATTGACATCTTAATGATATTTAGTATTCCAATCCATGAACAAGAATGTCCTTCCATTTATTTAGGCTTTCTTTGATTTCTTTAAGCAGTGTTTTGTAGTTTTCTGAATACAGGTCCTTTATGTCCTTGGTTAAGTTTATTCCTAAATATTTGACTCTTTTTGTCACTATTGTAATGGATTTTTTCCCTGATTTCCTCCTCAGATTGCTCATTACTAGTGCATAGAGGCACTACTTATTTTTGCATATTAATCTTGTATCCCACCACTTTGCCAAGGTGTTTCTTGTTGAGTATGGGGTTAGAATGCTCTGCTCTGTCACTCAGGAATCCAGAATAATGAAAGCACTGCCATTTCCATTCTATGACTTCTATGTTCTACCTAGACATGTACTCCAGCAGGCCGACAGGCAAAGAGAATTGAGAGTAGGGCATGGGAGATTTCTATGGGCTAGGCTTGAAAGAAGTGCACATTTCATTGATTGGAACTATTCCACAGTTCACATTTCATTGGTTGGAACTATTCCACATATCTAGATAGTGAAGTCCCTATCTAGAAAACTGCTTGATAAAGGAAATCCTATGCTAAGGAAGGTGGAGCACAAATTTTGGTGAATATCAGCTATATTGGAATAGGTTCTCTGATGAGGGGTGGGGGTGGGGTCTTCCAGTCATGATGCAACCTGAAAGTGCATCTCTGACTGGGTCAACTCTTTTTAATAGGTAAGGAGTTGATCTACAATCATCCATTGCCAAAATACATAGCTGAAGTATAATAACCTCCCACGGGACTATAGACTGGATAGCACTTCATATATGAACAGAGAAGAAAAAATCATAGATTATTTTTATGGAAATAAATTAGTTTCCATGTTTCATTAGTGCAATTAAAAATTAAAAAGTAGTTGGTCTCAATATTGACTTGTACATGAGTTATTTCAAATTACTGCATGTTTGTTTTGGGGGAATAAGATTTTAATTATAGTTCCTGGGTGGCATGGTTCATTGATTATAATAATGATGCCTTATATTATATAACACATTTTGCTTTTGCAAATGTCTCAATTATATTTAATGTTTTCAATTATATTTAATACTCACAATAATCCTATGCCATAGGCAAGGTAGATAAGAATATAAGCCCTGTACTAAAGAAGAGGAAATTCAAGATCCAGTAGTAATTGGTGGGACTGGGAGAGGAGCCCAGAATTTCTGACTTGAGGCTCCATCCTTTCCATTTCTGAAATCCTTTAAAATTTAACTTTTTTATTTTTTTTCTAGAGGGGTGGGGATTGTGTGTGATATCAACTTCTATCAGTCTCCCCTGTCTAGTGAGACCTACTTCTTGAGTCTTTAATGTTGGATGGATGATTTAGTTCACCTTATCACTTTTCACATACCTCCTGATGAACCGCTTCAACTACAGAAATAAATTTATAAGGGAACACATTTTGTAGAATTTGGTTTGGAGATTTGAACTGGTATCTTGGCTGATTTAGAATATTTGATTTTTAATGACTGCCTCATATATGTACGTAAACACCGTAAGAAGTCATATAGCAGTCCTTTTTAATTTTTCCATTTTTGTTTTCCATTTTCTTTAATGTAGTCCCAAAATTTGTTGGTAATTCAAATGGAATACTCAGCAATCTAGCAATTTGGGAGTACATTTAAAAACAAAAGGGTCTCAAAATGAAGTCTGGAAATTTTTAAGGTGGCTGTTAATGTTGTAATGCCTCCTAAAGTCTCAGTGCTTTCTTGGTGTTCATGTGATTAATTTATTATTGAGCAGTTTTGGTTTGCAGTATGACAAAGCTGCGCTACATAGTAGCAGCAACTGTTGGCTGATGGTCTTGCAGTTATGTGCATCTAGCCCCTACCTGTGGTGACTTGGAGCTATAGCATATTACTGGAGAGAAACCATGTACAAGAAGTCAATAGTAGTGTATGATTGGAATATAAATTGTTTCCAACGTGTCATTAGCAAATAGACTAGAAGACAGACCTCATCGTAATTCTTACATATGTGTGTGTGTGTATACATATATATAAACACACATACACATATGCACACACACACACATACGCATATATAAACATATATAACTGGCTTCATTATAGTTTATTATAATTTTTAAAATTCAAAATATTTATATGAAAATAGGATATATTTATGGAAATAGAATGTACTCTACTGGGACATAGAAATAGAAAGTCTTCTAAATAATGCTGTTTGCTTAGAGTTCATGTAACAAAAAGAAAAGAGACATAGCAAGAAAAACACTTGTCCTTTTTTCCCCTGAAATTTCACTGCTGTTACCTATTAGTGGCTGAATGGATGTATTAGTACACATGGGGTGCTGCATTTTTATAGCCATTAGTTTTCACTGTGGCTTTTTAGCACAGCAGGAACTGTGTTCTCTCTCGGCTTCCAATCCTATGTTTTTAGCCTAAGTATATGTAAACCATCCCTTACCCACATCTTTCTAAATAAATAAATAAATGGTTTTCTATCTTGAAAAGACTTTGAGATAGATACCTTCCTTTATCACTAGTTATCTAAAGGACTTAAAACACAGGAATGAATGCTTTGCAAAGAGCATTTACTATAAGTATGTTCTCTGTTCACTGTGTTTTTCTTGATAGCAAGCGAGGTTTAGAACATAAAGAAAAATATTATGTAAGCTATGGGCCTGTTGTTACTTTTCCCTAACATTGACGTACAGTTTCCTTTGCATTGAGCTACAGTCAAAAATGTTATAAATGAAGTCCTTTTCGTTTATGAACATAGTTGGTTTATGCCAATGGCTCTCAAACCTAGTGCAACTTCAGTATCACCTGGAGGGCTTAGTAACACACAGATTGCTGGCCCGGCTTCCTGGAGGTTCTAAGTCAGTAGATCCGACTTGGGAACTAAGAATTTTCATTTCTAACGTGTTCCTAGATTAGTCTAATGTGCTGGTCCAGGGACCACACTTTGGGAACCACTGGTCTCTGCCAAACATTTGTATCAGTTAGTTTCATCATCGCTAATTGTTGGAACATGAGTGGAAATAATGAGTTTGGAAGCCTAGAAACACAGAGCAATTTTATCCTCTTTTAACTTTGTGTTTCAGTAACATTCTTTTCTTACACATCTTTTCTACTGTATTTTTTGGTCTTTGGAGAATAGTAATAATATTCTCATTTGAATTCTCATTGAATTCATTTGAGTTATCTATTTACCTCAATTTTCAGACAGACAAAAAGAAGGTAGAAGAATCTCAGGTATCATGCTTTTTGTTTCTAGAAGAGTGTGGGTATTAAAGGTTCTCTTAACTCTTTTGCTAAAATATTCTTTGGTACAGTTTCATGTGCAAATCTTAGCTCATGTTGTTGCCTGCATTATTTGCAAGCTGGTGGCATGGATTTCCCATACAACACTCTACAATTGCCAAACATTGTAGCCCATTAAATAAAGGAGGTTTCCCCTCATATATTGAGATGGATATCACATGCAATGCAAGTAACTGTAGGAGGCTGGAGATAGGGAAGTCTCATAATTGAAATATTTCCTTTCGTATAGGCTAAGAATTCAAATACTGAGCCAGAAAGTCTGGGTTCTACGTGACACCTACTGCTGTGATCTTGGGAAAAATGCTTCACTTCTCTGTTTCAGGATCTTCATTTCTAAAATGGAAAAATGGTATCTTTCTCTTAGGGAACTTTGAGGACTGAATGACAAAACATTTAAGGTGTTTAAAATAATTCCTTACCCTATATTAGTAGGTACATCTTGGAAAAAGAATATTATGTAGCTCACTCTTGTTATGCTGCTGGTAGGAGTGGAAAGGCAATTGAAGTTAAGTGAAATATAATTTAAATTACTACCAGAATTGTGCTGTATAATTATATTTTCCAACTCCTTTTTCAAAAATTTACAAAATGTCACATTCTTTGTAGGAGAAAAGATCATTAACCAGGCACCATGCAAGTAAGACAGAGTGGATAATTCTTCATTATATATTTGCTCTCTGGCTGAGTGTTTGCTGGATTTTCCACAATGTCATTGGAATTGTTTGGGATGATTGTAGCACTTAAGGTTAGAAGCAAATACACTGAGGCCAGTGTCAACATATTCTGTACATTTGAAGTGGCAAGAAGGATTAGAAAGTGACACATATGGCCTCAAATGAACATCAAAGTGTCTTCATAATCATCTAGGGGAGGAATGATTCGGACCAAGAATTAGGCAGCTAGAATTAGGACAAGGAGTTAGGACACCCACAACGATTACCACACCCACAATGGGGAGGTATTGCAGAGAAAACCTACTAGGTGCTCAAATTGGTTAACCTGTCCCCTATCCCCTTCTTTCCTCCCTTCTCAAAGGTAAATTATGTGCTTTATCCTGTTGGCATTGCCCCCATTTCCCTGCATAGTACCTCTCAATAAATGTTGGATGGTTTAATTTGATTATGGCCGGCAGTTTGTACCATGGCCTCAGTTATTTTCTCTGTAAAGAAACCACATTGAAAAAATATCAGGACGTATTGTAGTTAGCAGTGAAACCTCTCCCTTCTTTTCCTATCAGCTTTCATTAAGGTCTGTTTTTGTTCATCTAAAAATTCCCTTCTCTCAATATGGAAATAGATGTTACTACATTCAAAATCAGTAACTATGGGTAAGAATTTAAGCAGATAAATGCAGTTGTAAATGAAAATATCACTATAATTTCTGTTCCAATACAATATGCAGTTTGAGTTAAGAGGTGTGTGCATCTGATGTCTGCAAACCAAGGAAGTGTCCCTGAGCTGGGATGGCTAGGTTTACACGCATGAGAATTTAGAACATTAATGCAAACTATTTGTTCCATATAGCTTTATAGTTTCAATTAAGTACAGTAGTCTGCCTAGGTGTATTCTTTTCTCAGATAGGAAATAACTCTTAAAGAACTTGAAAATATTAAATGAAGTGATAATGGAAAGTGAAGTTTATGCATGTATACAAATTTTCTTCTTTTTCAGGTTGTTAATCCATTCAGGTGGAATATGGTATTAGTAATATATGTGACATATATCAGAATTTTAATATATTGATGTTGAAGAAGGAGTTTTCTTCTTTAAAACTGAACTATAATGTAAACTGTAGTCCATAGTTAGTAACAATGCTTCAATGTGTGTTCATTTGTAACAAATGTACCAGACTAGTGGAAGATGTTGTTAATGTGGGAAAGTGTGCGAGGTGGAAGGAGTGGGGCATATGGGAATCCCTTATATTTTTTATGTAAAATTTATGTAATCTAAAGCTACTTTACATTTTTTAAAATTAATTTTAAAAAATGGGGAAAAATGAAAATTTCTTAAAACCTAAAAATGAAGGCATTTTTAGAGTTCTTTGTATTACCCTATCAAGACCATCATGTTGCACAAGACTGGGGGCATCATTCATATGGATTGAATATTGGTAACCCTGTAAGTTATAAGCCAGACTTTTTCGAGTGCCTAATAAATGGAAGACACCAGTATCTCAAGCCAGAATTTTAGATTTCTCTTCCCTGACCCAAAACATTAATTTGAAAAGAATTATTTTAAAATTTTTACCATACAATAAAAGTCAATATGCCAAAATTCTTATAACTAAACAAAAAACCATCTTTCTAGTTGTTCTCCCCTTTCAAACAACAAAATCACATAATTTCTACTCATTAAGTAGTTTCTTTTGATGTTTATATCCATATTTTCAAGTAATATGCTATAATCTCCTGATTTATCAATTTTAGATATTATCTATTAAACTTCTATAATGAAACATGAGAATTTCTCTCTCTTAAACCCTTCTACCTGCCTTCCCACACTCCCAGTATACTTACAACTTTTGATTAAATTCGTATTAATCCTTTTCATTATTGCCATGTAACTTTTATTCACTGCCAGACCAAGTACTGTCTTATGATTGCAGTCCCTTCCTTTAGCAAAAATTATGGTTTTTTCCCTAGAACTAATAATAATTGTTTTACTTTTCTATTTGTAGAATTATTTAAAATCCCTCACTGTCTTTTTCTTTCTTCCAACACCTTTGTAAAATGGATCCCGATAAAATTTTCATCATAGTCAAATCTGTTAGTTACTCTGTCAATTCTATTATTTCCCTAGTATCAATAGTCCTAGAACCATTTCTTTTCGTTCCACCTGAAATGATTATTCTCTAGGTTACTACATAGTTGTAATACTGGGACTTCTCTTTGTCATCAGCCTGTAAATTTCTTTTCTCTGCCTCATTGTCAAGTCTCCTGTTTGCTGGACCCATTATTTATTCTCCCTGTACTACATAAGGGGTACCTGGGAGGTAATTTGTTTAAGAATGTTCTTGTATGAAATATCTTTATTCTACTTATCTATTTGTTTGATAGTTTGTCTAGTTATAGGATTTGAGGTTAAGAAAATCACTTTCCTCCAGAAATTTATGGGGGTTGTTTTATTTCTTCTAGTTTCCAGTGTTGCTATAGAGACTTTTGATATCATTGTTCCTGATGCTTTGACTATAACTTGTATTTTTTATGTCTTTTTGTGCCCTCCTCTCCTTAAGCCTTTAGGATCTTTTCCTCATGCCTGATAGATATTGTATAGTTTTTCCTCCATCTTTTTCTCTCTTCTTTTCTTTTAGAACTGATGTTATTCTGACATTTGACCTATTAAACCAATCTTCTAGAAGTCCTACATTTTCTAGCTTATTTTCCATCTTTTTGCATTGTCTGATTGACTTGCCTAGAGATTTTCTCAATTTAATCTTCTAGGCACACACTTAAAATTTCTGTTGGCAAAGCTACTACTTCTTCTCTGAATGTTTATATGTATATTTATGCAAAACATCTGATGGATACAACATCTCTTGTCTAGATATCTAGCTTGGGTTATTAATTGCAATTACCTTGAAGTTTTCTTCTGCTCCTTGCTTTGTCTCTCTTTTATTCTGACTTCATTTTATCTGTTTATTGTGGTATCTGTATTTTATTTCAGAAGTTATCAAATGTGTGGTAACTCTTGACTCTGTCATATCAAGTGTGAGACTCTAAAAATCTACATGGAAGCTGTTTGTGTGTGTATCTGTGCACAAAGTTCTTAGTGTCCTCTGGGATTCATTATAGGGCCATCTGATGGCCAGCTGGTCAATTCACTGAGTACCCTGAATGCCAATGTCTACTGGTCTTAGGATTGATCATTGTTGTCAGAGAAGAATCATCCATACTTTTGACTGAGGTCAGGGTAGGGATATAATCCTGCATTCCTGAGCTTTGGAGCTGAAGAGAAGTGGCTTCGGAGGCGGTGTCTTAATATCAGGATGTATAATTTTACTTAACCCCCCATTGTTTTCATCCCTATTCCTCCACTGTCCTGTGCCTGGAACCATAGTCCAACTTTTTCCTAGAGTCTGTATTTTCTGGCTCTTGATGGCATGAGGAAGAAAGGGTTAGTTACATATTTCTTGACTCTGGTTTAAGCCACTGTATTAGTCATCCAAAGGGGTGCTAATGTGAAATACCAAAAATGGGTTGGTTTTTATAAAGGGTATTTATTTGGGGTAGAAGTCCACAGATACCAGGCCATAAAGCGTTAAGTTTCTTCTCTCACCACAGTCCATTGCCACATGTTAGAGCAAGACAGCTGCCGGTGGTTGCCAGGGTTCAGGCTTCTGGGGTTCCTCTCTTCCCAGGGCTACGTTTCTCTCCGGGCTTAGCTCCTGTTTCCTCCACAAGGTCAGCTGTAGACGATCAGGCAAATGGCTCGCTTCTCTTCTCCTGGAGCCTTCTTTCCAACATCAAAACTGCTTCTCAGGGAAGCGGGTGTGGCTCAATGGATGGGGCTCCCGTTTACCATATGGGAGTCCCTGGGTTCGCTTCCCGGGGCCTCCTTGTGAGGGCAGGACAGCCCATGCGGCGCGGTGGGCTGATGCAGTGGGACCTCACAGCAAGGGGAAGATAAGCAGACACGGAGAGAACACACAGCGAATGGACACAGCAAGCACAAGCAGCAAGGGGGGGATAAATAAATAAATAAATCTTTCAAAAAACAAACAAAAAAGAACTGCTTCTCAAAAGACTGCTTCTACTCTGTTTTCTGCCTTGCCTCTTATATTCGATTCCCCATCCATCAAGGGGTGGGGCTCAACACCCTACTGATGTGGCCCAGTCAACACCCTAATCATAACTTAATCATGCCCAGATTAACAGATCAGTTTAAAAGCATGATCCAATCATATTTTTGGAATTCATAATTACGTCAAACTGCCCAACGGACACAGCCACCTTCTGGTCTGATGCCTTCACTTCCTGAACCATTATGGGAAAATCTGTTTGCATTTCTCTGATATCTCTTTCAGGCTCCTTTGGGTTTGATCCTCTACTACTCTTTGCTAAATCGTTAACCATTTTTTCATCTGAGTCCCATGCTCATATATTGTGGTCATTGAAAGTAGAGTTTGAGTTTCAATTTCTTGTTACTGTTTGAGGGCAATTTGCTAGAAAATACAGAACAAAAAACTCTTTAATTCACCGTCTTGAAAGTGAAAGTCTTACACTGGTCCCTTAAGTAGTCCCCCATTATTCAATGTTTCTCTACTCCAAAGTCTCCATAACTGCACCAGAGCTGGAGCTTAAAAACACAAGCATGGCTATTGTGATCCCCTACATAAAGTGTTTAATGACTAACTTTCATATAAAAATCTTAATAAGACTTTCTTGACTTTTCATACGATTCCTTTGCCTGATCCCTACATGTTTTCCTGTCCACTTCTCTCTAGTTTTTCCCATGTACCTCTTCCTTAAGCTGTAAATATACAGAATTTTTCAATATTCTCTGAATCAGCATGTTATTTCATACTTCTGCTCCTTTGTAGGTTCCTTTATTCCTGTATCCTCTGCATAGAATTTGCTTTCCACTCCTTTGTACGTGTCAAAGCTCTTCCTTTTGCCTGGTCTTCCTCACTCTTTAACCATCTAACTTATACTTGTGTTTTTCTTACCTTCTCTTGCCATTTTCCTTTAAACCAATTCAGTTTTAAAAACTTAATAAATTGACTTCATAAGGAAACTTAATTCTGGAGTTAAGTGGGAGCTGTTCTGTGATTTTAAGTAGGAAGTGAAAACACTTGATCCGATTTGCATTTTTAAGCAATCACTAGTTGTGGTCTATAGAATAGTTGAATGCTTAGCCTGCCTGTGCACAAAGACTGTTTCTAAGACTGTTAAAGCAATTTGGGTGAGAGGTGATGAGAAGCTGAACCAGGGCCATTATAGCAGAATTGAGTGGAAAGGTCAAGAGGTACTAAGGAGATAGAATTAACAGAATAGGATTGGAGATTAGATGTGAGAAATAAAGGAAAAAGGAAATGGAAAATATTAGAGAGGTCATTTCATGTTTAGAGATTACCTGTACCCTTAGACAATCCACTGATTTTCTAGGGTTATTGAACCATTAATATTCATTTTTAAAAAGATTTATTTATTTATTTATTTATTTCTCCCCTCTCCCCTCATTGTCTGCTCTCCATGTCTGTTCCTTGTGTGCTCTCTGTGTCTGTCTTCTTTTTAGGAGGCACGGGGAATAGAACCAGGACCACCCATGTGGGAGGCCACATCTGCTCCCTGCTTGTCATGCATCTTGTTGCGTCTCCTTGTTGTGTCATCTCATTGAGTCATCTCATTGTGTCATCTCATTGTGTCTTCTTATTGCATCATCGTTTTCCATCAGCTCACCGCGCCAGCCTGTCACGACAGCTTGCTGTCTTGCTCATCTTCTTTAGTAGGCACCAGGAACTGAACCTGAGTGCCCAACTGCTTGAGCCACATCCGTTCCCAATATTCATTGTTAAATCAATCTTGAAACTTGGATTTTTAAAATTGCTTCATAAACAGTCACCATTATTGGTAATGTAAAAATGGAGAAATATACTATCTGAGTTGAGCCATTTAGTGGGTGAATCTATTACATGTGTTGTAATGACATACATGTTATATAAACTTTTAAAAAGTTTAATTCATAATGCTACCACATAACCTTCAGCCCACTGAGATTTCTGGAAGAAGTATCTGCAAGAGCTGTGGGGTTTGACTTCATAAATCTCCTGCTCAGATCAGTCTGTAACAGCAGATGAAGATCTACTCTGTGGCAGACTTTTGAAACTGATGAAATATAAATATTATATTGTAATTCCACAAACTTCTTTGTGCAACATTTCCTACTATTCTTGGATTTTTTTAGTCATGAAAGTGAGATATACAAAATTACAGCTTTTAAAAATATATATAAGTAAATTCACCTCTCAAGCTTCTGTTTCTATACAATAGGAAACAATATTTCTGCCAGTTCAATGTAAATTCAAACACAACTGGTTTAAACCTTAGTATTTAAGGAAAAGTCTCACTCAAGTCCAGATTCTTCCCCTTTCCTTGTACTTCTTTTCTCTCTGGAATGATTTGGACTGGGGAGTATGACAAAGCTGGTTACTTATTATCATCGCACCATGTTTTTTGCCATCAGTACCCACCAACACTCATCTAGTAAGTGCTTAAATATATGATGCCTGTCAGACTTTAGTTATCATAATCTGTCCTCTCATATTTTGTATATTTTCTACTTTCCTGTATCAGTTCTGTTTATCCTTCCTATTCTTATTTCAAGGGTTCTCTAAGATTGCTGGCTTTCTCTCAGACATTCCCATATGGCTTTCAGGGACTTAGGGGAAAAGGGTACTCTCCTAAACAGTTGTGTTTTGTGAGTCCATTCTCAGAACTAATTGTTACTATTCAATTAAGCCCAGAAAAAAGACAGTTGGGGTCTGTTCTCAGGACCTTGCCTTCCTTACAGTTTTATCCCTCTACCAGTATTTTGTATTTTTTTTCTTTGTGGGAAAAGTACTCTTACATCATTGGTCACTCTTACCTAATCTACCATTTATGGTTTAACTTTATGCATTAAGTTCTTTGCTACCTTCTAAGAGGCAAAAACCTAGTTCTTGCCATTGAAATCCTTAGTTGTCAAAAAAATGTATGGCTATTATGGGTTACACTATTCTATTTGGCTCCTCAAAGGCAATAATTTCAACATATCAGGGAACAATACTTATAGGAAGCTATTGCTATTGCTTGAATGTTGGGGAAAAAAGTAATGGATACATATAAATTCAGGTCTAAAGTCAGCTGAGCTAATACTTAACGTTGTCCAGTTATACTTATATTTTCTAATCAGGTTAGGAGCTTCTATTCAAATGGACTCTTGAATGAAGAAGTTGTCTTTCTTCTATTCTTTCCATTTATTGGACTATTTAGAACTAATTAAAAAGTGCCATAGTCTCTTCAACAAATGGTGTTAGGGGAATTGGATATCTACCTGGAGAAGAATGAAGTTAAACACCCTACCTCAAACCAGTCAACTCAAAATGGATCAAGAACCTAAATATAAGAGCTCAAACTATAAAACTCCTATAGGGGCAAATCTTCATGACCTGTGATTTGGCAATGCATTCTTAGATATGATACCAAAAGCAGCAGCAACAAAGGAAACAATAGATAAATTTGATTACATCAAAATTTAAAACTTTTGTGCATATAAGGAAATTATAAATGAAGTGAAAAGAAAACCTACAGAATAGTAGAAAATAGTTTCAAAACATATTTCAGAAGGGGTTTAATATCCACTATATATATATATATGGATATATATATATAAAGAATTCCTGCAATTCCACAGCAAGAAGACAAACAACCCAATTTAAAAAACGGGCAAAGGACTTGAATAGACATTTCTCCAAAGAAGATATAAAAATGCCCAATAAACACATGAAAAGATACTCAACATCATTAGCCATTAGGGAAATGCAAATTAAAACCACAATGAGATACCACTTCACACCCATAAGGATGGCTACTATACAAAGAAATTGTAACTCTCTTGTGTTGTTGATGGGAATGTAAATGGTGCAGTCAGTGTGGAATGAAATAGGGAGAATCCTCAAAAAAGTTAAATACAGAATTACCATATGACCCGGCAATCCAACTTCTAGCTATATACCCAGAGAGAGTGAAAAATAGGGTCACGAAGAGATACTTGTAAACCGTTGTTTATAGTAGCATTATAAACAAAAGCCAAAAGCTGAAAACAACCCAAGTGTCAATCAACAAATGAATGGATAAACAAAATGTGCATATATACAATGGAATATTATTCGATCATAAGAAAAAAATGAAGGTATGAGACATGCTGCAACATGGAAGAACCTTGAAAACACTATGTTCATGATATAATCAAGATACAAAACCCCAAAATTGTATGATATCACTTATAAGAGATGACTGGAAATAGCACATCCACAAAGATTGGAAGTTACCAGGGTAAAGAGAATGGGGCTGGAGAGAGGAGGAGAGAAGAGGGAGTATTTGTAAAAATAAAATTAAACATAAAAAAATAATAACCCCCCAAAATATAAATCGTTCTTCCTTTGTAGTGTTATATACCTCAGTGTAGTGTACCGACATAACAAAAATGTTTGCAATCTTTTTTTTATAAGTGAGTGTCAGGTACATTATAAAATATCCATCAAGTGATAAAATATATAATGGTTCAAGGAAACCAGGGGCAGCTTGCAGTGATAAATGTAGGACCTTCATGTAGACAGTGTGTTACATCGTCAGTAGTGAAAAAGCACCACCAAGAAGAATCAAAGGAGATCTTCTTCTGATGTTATATTACTATGACAGATTCACTAGACATAAGAAATATAATGTCATATATATTGTCTTCTAATCTTCTATTTGCTCCTACTATTTTATAATGAAGAATGAGCACTATAATAGAGATATTATGAAAAAAATGACTAAGCCAACTAGTCATTACAGCTTGCTGCAGTTTTCCTAAATTGGTTAGGATAAATTGACTTGGGCAGGATTTAACATGGATAATAGTACATTATGTTAGAAAATGTCTCATTGTAATTGTTGTAAATATATTTCATAATAAAAATCATGGGGCATTAATAATATTTAACATTTCACAAATATTAGTGAAAGGCCATGTTTTATTTTTTAAAAACAATTTTATTGGGAAGCGGGTGTGGCTCAATCGATAGAGCTCCCGTTTACCATATGGGAGGCCCCGGGTTCGCTTCCCGGGGCCTCCTTGAGAGGGCAGGCCAGCCGGCCCGCGCGGCGCGGTGGGCTGATGCAGCAGGACCTCACAGCAAGGGGGAGATAAGCAGACACGGAAAAAACACACAGCGAATGGACACAGCAAACACAAGCAGCAAGGGGGGGATAAATAAATAAATAAATAAATCTTAAAAAAAAAAAAAAATTATTGATACATATTAATAAAACATACAATTCATCCAACATGCACAATGTATTTGATATAATCACATAATTTTGCATTCATCACGTTAATCATTATTAAATCATTTTCATTATTTCAATAATAAACAAGAAACAAACAAAAATTCACCACAATCTCTCTATGCTTCCCCTGCTGTACATAGCTGTTCTTTCTGACTATTCTTGCACATTTATTTATTTTTTAAGCAGTTTTATTGAGATATATTCACATACCGTATGATCTATTCAAAGTGTATAATCAATGGCTCTTAGTATAATCATAGTGTTGTGCATTCATCATCACAAAAAATTTTAGAACAATTTCATTACCTCCACATCCCTTAGCAGTCACCTCTCAATCCCTCTATTCTTCCCAAGCCCTACATAACCACTAATCTAATTTTGTCTTTGTAAATTGATTTACATTTACATTTTATATAAATGGAGTCATACAATATGTAGTACTTTGTGTCTGGTTTCTTTCACTAGCATAATTTTTTGTCTGATATTAACATCTTGTAATATTAACGTATATTTGTTCAGTTTCAAAGAAAAAGTCTTATATATGCAATATTACCCACATTCGTATTTCACATGAAGTTTTACTATGCTATACAGTTCCATGTTACATTTTTTAGCTTTCTTTTTAGTAATATACATGACCTTAGACTTTCCCTTTAAAGCAGTCATATACATATAATAGTACCACTAGTTACAAACATTATGCTGTGCTTTCACCTTTTCTATTCATTTCCAAAGATTCACACACATCCTTTTTACCAATTCTGCACAAGTTAACCCTCAACTTTCCACTCTCTAACTTCAATCTATTTTCTGGTGAGCCATATTCAAGTTATTAAGGCCATGTTTCAAATGCTTCATGAGTATAAATTCATTAATCCATAATTTCAGTAGTAGATAACATTGTTTTTATCATTTTACAGACGAGGATACTCTGGCACTGAAAGAAAAATGAATGTCCAATACCTTCATGAATATTAGGTAGCAGAACAGGAATTCCAACAATATAAAATGTTCCTCAGAAAATATGTGCTATTGTTTAACAGGTGCTACAATGCATGTTAAGTAGGAAATATAAATTATGCCCTGGTACTGTTGATCTTTATTATTTTTAAGTACTGTAAGAATAATTATGCATATAATAGTACTATAATTTCTAAGGATCCTGTGGTAGAAGCACCATTCTGTTCTATTTGAGCAAACCATTATAATGACATAATTTTTTTTATCTTGTGGCCTTTGTGTTCTTTGCTTGAAGGCTGTCCTACTAAAGACACATATTTATTATGTGTCTATTTATTATTTTTTCCTCAGCTTGAAAACACAAAAATATAAAAGATAGATTAATTTAAATTTATGAAATATTTTAAATATATATATAATTTGTCTTGTAATTGTTTCATATTTCCCCAACTAGATTATAACATCCTTTTGGAAGGCACTGGCTTCCCCGTTCTTGTGATTTTCTTGAAGGGCCTCATATCTTTTACTTACAGGAGATACACAATAGGTACACAATGCTTGTTAGAAAGAATAAATAAATAAGGTGCATAGGACTTATTTTTAATGGAGATTTATTTTAAATTCATTTATATAGTCTGAATTGATTTAATTGATTCTATCTAAAGTTAGAACTATGAGCAAAGTTTCAGATATTGGGGATACTGGATTTAGAGTTAAAGCCCTTAGATTTGGGATTCCTTTGGGAGAAATCCCTGACCAAGTTAAAAATGATTAGTGAGCTAAGTAGGAGGCTTTCCTGACTAGATCTTGAAGCAAACCAGCTTGTTTCCCAACTATTTTCTCACTTAACTACCAGGAGTGATTTAGATAGAGGCTGAGGCACTCTTGACATGCATTTGGAGACTGAAAGTATTTTGATTTTCATTTTTCATACATTCCACTCTGTTATTTAAATACATATTTTCTGACATAATTTAATGCCTTCCCAAAACAAAATCCATGCAACGTGGAATTTGATAGTGGCGGTGTCACAATAGCGATACTGCAGGCCTGAATGAGAACATGGCAGCCTTAAACTTACAAGCATTCTCTTGATTTGGATGACAGACAGATAAGTGACCCTGTGAACTAGGAGGCAGGAAGACTCAACGATTCAACTGGTGTGAGAAGAGGAATGCAGTTTCTTTAGCCTTCTACCATCAGTCCTCTCAATTATTTTAATCTCTGTGATAACTTCAAGAAATATACTTATTGAAAAGCTATCATAGCAAAATGAAGATTGAGGCAATCTTGATAATAATAATATTTCTTCAGGGCAAACTCTGTGACTGACATTTTACAAGTGCTATCTTATTAAGTCCCAACAGCAACCTTATTTTGTAAGTATTATTTTTATCCTTATGTGGTAGATTAAATTATATAACCCAATTTAGACATGTTCATGATTTTAATCCACATTCCAGTGGATGTGAACCCACTGTAGATAGCATCTCTTGAAGGTGCTATTTTAAATTAAGGTGTGGCCCAACTGATGAGGTTATATCTTAGTCAGGATTGCTGGAGTCAATTATAAGCAGAAGAAATTCAGACGTGGTGAGAAAAAGCCAGGGGGAGTTGCTGTACACTGGAAGTCAATGGAACTGGAGGAGAAAGGAGAGCACAAGGCCCTGTAGCCGAGGCCAGATTACAAACCAAGGAACCCCAAGCATCACCAGCGAGCGGCACCTGAGTGTTATAGACTTTGAGAAGAAAGCATCGCTTTAGTAATGACTGGTTTTTCACTTCTAGCCTCAAAGCCATGAGCCAGCTCTGACTCCAGAACCCATGCTCTTCACCTTTGTTCCATCCTTTAAAATCAGTCCAGTAACTTTTGTGTCTCATTGCCTTTGGAGATGATTTGGCTCGAATCAAGTCTGGTTGGATAAGAAGTTTCTGCTAAAAGGTTAATTGATTAATGCTAACATTTAAATGTTGTATAGATAAGGCGAAAGTCTTCCAATGGTTTAAATTCTAAACAGTGTAAGTCCTTATAAAAAGACAATTTTACAATAATACAAAGTGAAATTTTAAATGAGGTAGTCATCACCACAGAAAGTGATTGTCCGCATTTCTTTCAAATTCAGAAAGCAGTACTGCAAGTGATTCTTCTCCTACTTTAGTATCTTCAAAAGAAGATCATGGGCATGGAGAGGGAAGGTGAAATTTCCCTATCATATATATTTTTCTTATATCATTGATGTCTCCAATAATTTATATCCTTCAGGAAACTTAATCACCATTTGCATTAAGATGTCACTTTGTATTTTATAAACAAGGAAATACTCTTTTTTCTATGTTGTAATTTTGGAATGCTTGCCCCTAGAATCCATCAAAAAGACTTTGCAATCCCACTTCTAGATTTTAATCCTGGAAAACTATTAATGTGAGAGTGTGCAAAAATACGTAAATAAGACTGTTCTACTTATGTAAGGCATTAGATGTAATAGAAACATACTTAGACAAAGTAAATATTCTTCAGTAGAATGACTGATATGATGCATAAATGTGAAAAATCATGAGATAAATATATGTGAGTGGCTATTAGAAATGTTATTAAAGTATTGTTAAATAAAAGGTTGAAACTGCAGAATATGCCAATTTTGAGTCAAATTTGGTTAAAAATCCTTCTGTGTGTGTGTGTGTGTGTGTGTGTGTGTGTAATATGTGGTTTGGTGTTGACATGAGACAAAATTAGAACTATTCAAATCAAATTATTCAGAGATGTGCAGGGGTTGCGAGTTGTGAGACTTTCACGTCTTTTTTTTAAAGATTTATTTATTTTACTTGATCCATTTTAAACCCCTCCTTCCCCATTTGCTGTTTTTGTGTCCATTCGCTGGGCAATTCTCTGTGTCTGTTTCATCTCTTCTCATCCTCCTCCTGCAGTCTTCACCAGGATTCGATCCTGAAGACCTCCGATGTAAGAGAGAGGTGTTCTAGCCATCTGCGCCACCTCAGCTCCTGGTTTTTGGAGCTTTCGGAGCATCTCGTCTTGTCTCTCTCC
>JAQZBX010042060.1:0-22122 GCA_029593785.1 Cabassous unicinctus | reverse complement strand
CGAACCCGGGGCCTCTCATATGGTAAACGGGTGCGCTATCCATTGCGCCACAGCCGCTTCCTGCCGTGAGGTTGCTGCATCAGCCCACCGCACCGCTCAGGCCGGCGTGCCCTCACAAGGAGGCCTCGGGGCGCGAACCCGGGCCTCCCATATGGTAAACGGGGGCTCTATCCACTGAGCCACACCCGCTTCCTGTATGAATCTCTTTAAATGAAATGTCCATAACAGGCAAATCCATAGAGATGGACAGCAAATTAGTAGTTGCCAGGGGCTGGGGGAAGGGTAATGGGGGAGTGACTATTAATGGGTACAGGGTTTCCTTTTGGGATGACGAAAAAGTTCTAGAACTAGATAGTGGTGATGGTTGCACAACACTGAAGGTATTTAATGCCTCTGAATTGTACATTTTAAAATGATTAAAATGGTAAATTTTATGTATTTCATGTTATATGTATGTCACCACACATACACCAAAAAATACTGTAGATCCATTTCTAAGAGCTATTGTTAATGCAAACAATTTGTAAAATAATATGTATAATTTCAATAATTTTAAAAAAACACAAACAAACCCAAAACCTTCTCCATGCCTAGGGAAAAAAAACCTGGAAGTATAGTGTTTCTCAACCTGCATTCTTTCTGGAGCCCTAGCTTTTCCAAGATGTCCCAGGAACCTTCAAACTGCACAAGGAAAGAACCAATGTCATCCTTTTCTTCACCATTTTCTTACTGGTGTCTAGCACAGTGCCAGGTGCCCAATAAATCTTAGTTTAATAATTTATGGGAAGGAGAGGGACTCTGCCCAAGTTGCTCACCTTTTATCCATTTTATACAAGTTTTTATATTTTCATTTTAAAAAGGATTCCACCATATTGAAAGGAAAAGGTAAAAAGTTAAAAGTTGTTTGCCAACTACTGATCGGGACAATGTTTATAAAAATCCTCAATCAGGTTCAAAAAAAGGAAGCATCTGGCACGAAAATGTCACAAATCATAGGTGATGTTTGGTTCTCCTGAGGAAAAAAAGCATGTGTGCAGAGGATGGGGATGGGGTGGAGGATAATAACTGGGACCTGGTACTGTACTAACCACCAAAGTTGACCTAAGAAGAAAAATCTTGCAGCATAAAGTAAAGCAATCAGATGCTATTGGTAGAAAAGATCCAAGTTACTTTTTCCATCTTTCACAATCATCAAAATTAGATTTAAAAAATACATTAAACAACCCAATTATAAAATGTACAAGGGACTTGAATAGACATTCCTCCAAAGAAGATATAGAATAGCCAATAGCTCAGGAAAAAATGCAAATCAAAACCACAATGAGATACCACTTCACACCCAGTAGAAGGGCTGTTATTGAGAAAGGAAAAAAAAGGAAAATATGTGTTGGTGAGGATGCAGAGAAATAGGAACACTCATGCACTGTTGGTGGGAATGTAAAATGGTACAGCCACTGTGGAAAATAGCTTGGTGGTCTCTTAAAAAGTTAAACATAGAACTACTATATGACTTGGCAATCCCACTTCTAGGAGAACTGAAAGCAGGCACTCAAACAGGTATTTGTATACCATATACCCTATATCCATTCTACAGCATTTTTCATGATAGCCAAAAGATAGAAGCAACCCAAGTGTCCATCAACAGATGAATGGATAAACAAAATGTGGTACAGACACATAATGGAATATTAGTCAGCCCTAAAAAGAAATGAAGCTCTGATACATGTTACTGCATGGATGAACCTTCAAGACATCATGTTGCATGAAATAAGCCAGACACAAAAGGACAAATACTGTATGTTCTAACTTACATGAAATAACTAGAATATGCAATTACATAGAGACAGAAAGTAGAGTACAGGTTACCAGGAGCTGGGATGGGGAGAGGGGAATGGGGAGTTGCTTCATGGGTACATAGTTTCTGTTTGGGGTGATGGAGAAGTTTTGGTAAGGGATGGTGGTGATGGCAGCACAAAATTCTGAAGGTAATTAACACTTATTTATAATTCAGTGGTTAAAATTAAAATTTTATGTTGCCTATGTATTACCACAATAATTTTTTTTTTTAAATCACAGAGGATTACAACTTAAAGAGTGAACCCTAATGTAAACTCTGGACTTTAGTTAATAATATAATTCTAATAATATTGGTTCAACATTGTAACAAATATACCACACTAATATAAAATGTTAATAGGAAACACTGCTATGGGGGGAGAATATGGAAACTCTGATAAGAACTCTGTACTTTCTGTGTAATTCTTCTGTAAACTACAACTGCTCTAAAAAAGTCTATTTAAAAAAATACAGGGGAGCGGATGTGGCTCAAGTGACTGAGCGCCTGCTTCCCACATGGGAGGTCCCGGGTTCGATCCCTGGTGCCTTCTAAAAACAAAAGTAAAACAACAAGCAAACAAATGAAGTAACCAACTCAGGGGAGCCAATGAGGCTCAGTGGTTAACTGCCGGCTTCCTACATATGAGGTCCCAGGTTCAATCCCTGGCCCCTGTACCTCAAAAACAAAACAAAACAAAAACATTAAAACAAAACTAAATAAAAGCTCTCAAGTACTCAAGAGCCTAGTGCAAGCTGTTTTCTAATGTAGTCAAACGTTACAGGTATAGTTGGTATCTAGAAAAACCAAAAAACGTGCTGATAAAAAGCATTTGTGAAAAAATAGAACAGACTTAATAAAGGAAGCTATTTGTATGGGGGGTGGGGGGTGGGGAAGGACACACACAGATTTAACAATAAGACACTTGATAAGCTTGGTATTTAATTCCGACCTGGGAAAAGGTCTCAGAATGGGGTTTGCATAAGAGAAAGGTGTTTGAAAAGCCAGCTCCACACTATATCCATTCTACAAACTGCCTTTCTGACATTCTACTTGGAGACAAACCCAACCCTAGAGAGCTGTTTAAACAAGTTCAACCTTAAGCCTCAGGTCTAGAGAATGAAAGCTTTGTTCTCACTCAAAAGAGACGTTTGATGTTTATGCTATGGAGACCTGTCATTGCAACTTAATTTATGGCTGACTGTAAATACCTGAACATCTAGCAAGGGCTCACCTGCTGCCCAGGTAAACGCCAAGGTAAAACCCGGAATGAACGGCATCATTTTGAGGGAGTGTGTCCAATGTTCTTAGGACCTAAGTGTAAAGCTCAACCATCCTATTTAGACTCCCCACCAGTAACTTGGTATCTCTCCTTTACTTAAAGTTTATAATGAACATGTAAAACCATTCTTTCTATTTTCCTTGTTATCTTTAAACAGACATACCTCTGGCTCATTAGGTCAGGGGAGGACATTTATCACTAGTATCTGAAATATTTTCTTCCTGACCTATTTACTGTACTATGGACCCAGAGTGGCGAGGAGACAGTGTATGTCACAGTTTAGAGGGCTAGGAATGACTGTTTCAGGCAACTGGGTCAATGAAGGAGGAAAAAACCAGCCAAGGCTGAGAATAAAATGAATGAGGTTGAGATCAAGTTCATTTGGTTGGAATAAAATGGGTAGGTGGTAGAATAGAAAGAGATGAAAGAGGTGAAGTAGGAAGAGAGATCATGTCCCAAGTACCTCACAAATGTTTGCAGCAGTTTTGAGTGACTAGAAGAAAAACTATAGAGATAATAAAATTATAGCAGGACAGAATTGGAATTAGTTACCTAGGATCTTGCTGAGGGGATGGGAAAGAAATGAATAAATTCAATTAAACAGATTTATTAAGGACTTAAAATTTGCAAGGCTCTGTGACAGGACAAAGCCATATAAAAAGCCAGTTCCCGGTATCAATTTCTGGGGGAGGGGAGGGGAAGGGGGGAGGTGAGATAGAGGCTGAGAGAGTGAAAGGAACAAATAATATAAAACAATATGAACTTCCATCTACCAATAAGGACCAAGGAGAAAAGCAGAGAGGATGGAATCCTTGATTGGGGAAATGCAGGAGGTCCTAGAAAAGGGGTTAACCTTTTTTGTTCCACAGACCCCTTACTAGGTCCATACTATACCACGTATTATTTAATAAATATAATCATACCCACACCAACACATCCCCACAATAATGGTTTTTTTGAATTTTCAATTCAAGTTCACGGATGCCTTGAAATCTTTCCATGGACCCCTTGGGGGTCCACCCCTGGTTAAGAACCCCTGTCCTAGAAGGTCCTACTTTGGAGGACGTCGGATTTAGCTGAGAAGAGAAAGGGCCTGGGCAGAAAGGATTATAGAGAAGGAACAGCAGAGTTCCATGAAAAATACATGGCATATTAGGTCTACAGTAATCTGAGAAATGACAATGCTAAGGTTCCAGCAAGAGATGAGAGAAGAAAGCAAGCTAGATTAGACGGATTGGGATGCCAGGCTAAGGCACCAAACCAAACTGGTGGCACCAGCAGACCAAGAAGGAGCATTTTTCAGAGCTAAACTCAGCAGCAGGATTGAGGACAAGTGGCAGACTAGAGGTAGAGACTGGTTAGATTTTTTTTTTTTTTTTTTAAGGTACTGGGGAATGAACCCAGGACCTTGTACGTGGGAAGTCGGCACTCAACCACTGAGCGACATCAACTTCCCTGAGTTGGTTTTCTCGTGTGTTTTGCTTGTTGTATTTTTTTCTTTTCAGGAGGCACTGGGAACTGAACTCAGGACTTCCCATGTGGGAGGCAGGCACTCAACTGCTTGAGCCACAGCAGCTCCCATAGATTATTTTAACAGTAATCACAGTATACAGCAGAATACTAGTATTAAGAGCACCTGTTCTGAAGTGGGACAGACCTTAGGCCTATTACTTAACCTCCCTATGCCCCAGTTTTCTCATCTGTAAAATGGGGTAACGGTACCTCAGAAAAACAGCTGGATGGAGACTTGACATAATGCAGGTGCTTAGCATAATGCTTGGGTACATAGTAGGCATTCAGTAAATTAGATGTTTTTATTACTACTGTCATTCTCAGTGAATGACAAGGGTCACAGTTTTGTAGTGGTTCCAACAAGAAGAAAGTCTATTTGTGTATAAACTTCTAAAGGACAGGAGCAGGCTCTTTCCTCAGTATCCCTCTCTCAACATTCAGCTTGGTGTGGGACACATGCTGGATATCAAAATGAACACGGATTTAATTCGACTCAATCTTTGCTACAAGTGTAGAATGGAATATACAAACATACACCTAGACAATATGTGAGAATTTGTGGCAAGGCAGGTTCTCCACAAATACCTACTTCAAAAAAAAAAAAAAAAAGTTTCAGTTTCCAGATGCCTCAACTCAAACATTCCATCTAAAAGAACTTCTCTCCAAAGTACCCACAATCCTCCCCTGCCCCCAAATACTCACAAGTATCTAGAAGGCTGCAGCAGCAAGTGAAAGCCACATGTGGTTAAAGGACTTCTTTTCACATGGGTGGTTCATCAATGGGATAGCTAGGTACCATGTCTCAAGCACCCTCAAGCCCGTCTTGGGATATTTATTATCCCCCTTTCCTCCCTTTACCTCTCTTCACATCACCATCTGACTCACCATAATATGTATGTGGATATATATATGTGTGTACATGTGTATACATGTGTGCATATATATATATATATATATATACACACACACTGTTTTTTAAACAACACCTTTATCTCACAGCTTCTGTAGGTCAGAAGTCCAGGCACAGCATGACTGGATTCTCTGCCAAGGGTCTCGCTGAGCTAAAATGAAGGTGTTAGCCAGGACTGTGTTTTTATATGAGGTTTGGGTCTTCTTCCAAGCTCACTGATTGCTGGCAAAATCCATTTCCTTGCAGTTATAGGAATGAGGTCCCCACTTTCCTCCAACTGTCAGCCAAGGACCACTCTCAGCTCCTGGAGGCTGCCCATATTTCCTTGCCACGAAGCCTCCATAGGCAGTTTACAATATAGATATCTGTTTTCTTCCAAACCTGCTGGAGCACATCTCTCTGACTTCCTCTTCTGCAATTAGCTGAGAAAACTCTCTGCTTTCAAAGGACCCATTTGAATAGGTCAGGCCCAGCTCGATAATCCCCCCTATCTTAAGGTCAACTGATTTCGGACCTTCATTTCATCTGCTAAATCCCTTTACAACAGTACCTAGATTAGCTTAGTGTTTGAGTAACTGGGAGAAGGCAAGTATATGCCAAGGGCTGGAAATCTTGGGGAGGGCGTGGGACCAGAAGGTGTATTGTGGTAGGCAGAATCACCTTACATTTTATTTATTTGTTTATTGTCCATCTCACCTGTCAAAAAGTAACCTTCATGAGGGCAGAGATTTTTGTCTCCTTTTGTTTACTGCTGTATCCCTAGCACCTATAACATTGCCTGGCTTAGGGTAAGCACTCAATAAATGTGTGAAAAGAATCTTTCAATCGCCATAGGAAGCGCTCAATATACGTGCATATATATATATATATATATATGTTTATTTACAAGCTGGAAATGGGACTTCTAACTGTATATATTAAAATTCAGATTCAAAGAAACTATTTGGCAGTCCTTGGAATTCTACATGATGTAATTTTATCTGCACCACAATTATTTATCTGGTTCTAACAAAATATCATCCTCGTTTTACAGATAAAACCAAGTTGAGAGAGATGTGAAATGGTAGCTCCAGGCACTCTAGCACATCATCCTGTTTCATTTCCTTCACAGCACTCATGACTGATAACGTTCTTGTTTACTTGTTTGTTTTCAGTCTAAGTCCCCCTCCAGTTTTAAGTTCTGCAACTTACAAGACAGCTTTTCATCCACCTTGTTCTCTGTTCTTTCCCCAAGCTAGAACTGTTTCAGGTACATAACCAATTGCATGAATAAAGAAATCTATATGTAACTGTACAAATATTACAGAGTGATTTGATACTTTAAAGGGAAAGGCACTTACTTTCATCATGTTAAATTCAAAAGATTTAGCAAGACAAATGCAGGCCTAAGACTGGGTGAAAAGAGAAGGAAACTGAAAAGACCACCAGAGTTGCCTGAAGTGGCACTGTCTCTGAAAAGCAGATTCCCCAGGATGGAGACTTCACAGCTAACCCAAACTCTGGCAACTCTACAGGATAAAGGAAAGAAAGACACACTCCAAAATTGTATTTTTGCATGGTGTTCCATTTATCCTTGATGGACAAGCCAGCGGGCAGAGAGAACAGAGATGGTGCCTCTAAGGCCCAAGCTAGGGTTAAACCATGCCTGAGGGGGAGAAACTGAGAACAAAACTTGAGCACAGGTATTTGAACCTGATCTGGAGGTAGTGCCCAGAAGGGAGTGAAATGCAAATTTGACTTCAGAGGAACTGATCTAGAGTCACTGATACTTAAAAGGTTTTCGCATTCCCAGTCCAGGCAGAACTGATGGGCTACAGATGCCTGAAGTATCAGAGGGGTGGATGAGAAGGAGGGCGCTAGGATTTTCTTCCTATAAATACAGGGAGCAAAATGAGATAAGACCCCTCTTACATCAACTCCTACGATAATTGACAAATAACACAAGAATGCAAGACAAAGAGGCGGGATTCCATACTTAGTGTTCACTGCTGCTCTGAGAAAAAACTGAGCAGTAAACAATAAAGATTTCAAAATTTAAAACAAAAGAGCCACTTAAGAATTCTAATTTAACTTTCAAAAATAAAGATCTCAAGAGCCATGAACTGAGAATTCTATTCCACCACAATACCCTGTACTCCTGAGTTATTATGAGAACAAACTGCAACGCAAAATTCAACTCATGTTCCAAAATGCAACAAGCAGCTTCAACAGGACATGCTGGAAGCAGCAGCGTGTCTCGTCTCCTCGATTTACTGATTCGTATTTTGGTAGCAAGGTTACAATTAGCTCACTGGTGGAGAATAAACCTATTTATAACACAGTAGTCCACCTGAAAGACACAATCATCTAAAAAGACTTTCAGAGGAAAATGAAAGGCAGCTTCTTCCTATACTGACTGCAGATTCCCAAGGTCCCTTCGGATGAAGCCCTCAGTCTAACCTTCCTGTGTTCACTGTCACTATTCTGGCCACCTCTCGGCCTCCATGTTCTTATGTAACATTTACATAGTGCCATAAACATACCCAGAGTTGCATAAGAATCAAAACGTTGCCAAGCCAATAAAGCCTAAAGCAGGTCACTCCCTCCACACAGTCTTTGATTAGAACAGGTATGCTGCCAGGTTTACAGATGTGAGGGCCTGTGGAAGACAGAAACTCACCTGAGGAAAGCTGAAATGGGCCTTAAAAATGCACAGAGAAGAGGAAATTAACCACTCTGTGACATGTGGTGTTTCTATGTTATGCTGTCCTATAAAGATAAAAAGTAACCCAACATTGCTTGCTCACTGAAGTCAAAAACTGTGTCTAAAAATACCCCCCAGCCAACTGGCTATCAGTAAATCAGTCTCACAAATGTCCCAATAAGAACGACAAGGACTATTTCCTCACTTTACAGAGGAAGAACTGAGGCAGAGTCACAGAAAGGTTAAGTTACATGTTCAAGGACAACCTGTAAGGGAGCAAAGTTCTGGGGAGTAAACCAGCCTCCTCCCTCCATCTGGCTCCCACCTTTAACCGCAGTAGCCATTTTAACATCTGTTTCAGGAGCTGTTTTAATAAAACTAAGCACAGAGTCTGTTTCTGTGCAAGAGTTCACTTTCACTGTACCTCACATCTATGTCCATGCAACAAAATTACAAGACTTGACCTGAAATTAGATTTTTGGTTTGTTCACAGAAATTCAAAATGTTCCTGTCAGGACTTCAAATGTCTCTCTTGTTGCTTTTGTCTTGAGAAGTGAATGTCATGTTCTCCTGATCCTAATTTTAATTTTTGAATACTAATGTGAAAAATCCAAAGCTAGGCCTTAAAAGATGGCACACCTAGCAACTGGATGCTATTTCTAACCTGATCTCATTCTCTCTATCACTAGCCTTTTACTTAGTCCCAGTTAATTCATTAATTAATAGAAACACCTATCCTTTACTGCCTTCACATTTCCAAGTACCATGCATCAGAGCTGCCTGGCTCTGCCACTCCTCCAGCCCAAGTAAGGCAACACTATATGGGAAATTCAGGGGAGGAAAAAATATCTACTTCTTGTTACCCCATAGCCTCTATTTTCCCAGAACTGACGTTTTACTTTAAGCCTTTTGCAACAGTGGTCTCCATAGCATGCACTATTGGCAACTAGATGTGTCCCGGAAAAAACTGTAGTGTCTGGCCAAGAAGTTTAAAGGCCTTCGAGAATGTTTGCTAGACACACAACCTAATTTCCAACTTACTCAAAAAAGAAACTAACTCCCTGTTATGCCCACCCATCCTCACCCCACAAACATTCATTTTAGAAACGTTACAAAAAATGAACTCTGCCCATTCAGCACCAGTCAGATTATCAATTAAACAGTTTTAACTAGGGATCCTAACAAGAAAAACCCCACAGACACTACACCAAATCAGCAAGGAAATGCTTGTTAAAAATCTTGGATCTATTAGGGCAAGATAAAAATTTCTAACAAAGGAAATGAAAGATTTATTCATCCACATATAAAATGACAAACCTGAAGGCTGATTCTCCTTATTTATTCACCCACTAGAGAAAAAGTATTATGGTAGGTGTTCCAAAAACATGGCCCACAATAAGGCCCAGCAAATATCCTTATTCCGGAAAACCATTCTCTCTCACACACACACACACACACACACACACACACACACACGTCAGGCTCAGTCCACACACCTTCACCCTTCACCATGTTATCAGCTCACAGGACAGAGTTACCCGTGCCACAGAGCAGTGAGCCCAGAGCACACATGCGAGGTGCTGAGCTGAAGCGTCAGCCAAGTGAACAAAGACCCCACTGCACGGGCTACGCTGCTAGAAGCAAATGCTGAAGCTGAAGATAATGAACTTGTTTTTGAGTCTCCAAAGTGGGAAGATGTCTCTTCTTGATTGCCTGCTTTATTAAGGAAGCCTGAACCCACCTGAGAATCATTCTTTTAGTGGCGAGGAGAGCCACAGAAGACACGCTTGCTCTCCCACTGCTAGAAGGTTAGGGGCTGCTGAGAAGTCAAAGCAGCAGGCTTTGTATCTTGGGAGCAAATACAATCCTGATGGTCTCTCCCAGATCCATCTGTGGGTCAATAATCACTTCAATATAACTGCCAAATATAGCCTTCATCTGCTACCCCAATGCCAGAACACATTTGAGTCTCTTAAATGAAATATTTTAGGATTTCATCTGCCCTTCTCAGCCCTCAAAGTCTCATAAACAACACACCGTGTGGAGTGTCCCACAGAAAGGTACCCAGCTCTGTAGTGGGAAGAGTGGGGGTGGGGTCAGGCGAGCAGACGCTGTGGGGGTTGGAAGGTAAGGGGCGTGTGAGGGTAGGGGAGTGTGTGGGGAGGTAAATAAGTACTGACCAAGGGCCAGGGAGACGTCCCAGAGGTGGGATCTTTAAATAATCGTGGGGGTTGAAAGCAGGTTCTAGAATTTCACCTGAAAGGCTTCCACGAAGTAATTAACTGAATGGGCCCCCTGGGGTGCGGTGGGGGCGGGAGTAGGAAAGCAAATACACCTAGATTCAGATTAACCGTTCTGGAGCTAGATTTCATAGGGTTAGAGATTCCAAAGCCAAGTTTAAAAAGGGGTAGGGGCCTTTTCATCCCACTTCCTCCACAGAGCTTCCACAGGGCATATGCACTGGGGTTAGGAGGGTTTGTCGCCCCCCCCCCCAACTCAAGGGACTGAGCGAAAGGGAAATGTGACTCCCTTTCCCAGAACATTAGGGAGGAGGAGCAGGGAGGGGAAGAGACACCCCAAGTGCAGGATCTGAAGGAAAGGTTAGAGACGCCTTCCCCTATAATTTGAGGTGCGCAAGGACCCCCCCAACATCAGTAACAAAGACCTATCGCCCGAACCCCACTATCTTGGCGGGAGAAAAGGAGACCCCCTCAGGAGCATCTGGAGGGAATAAAGCCCCCTGGCTCTGGACATGCTGAGAGGCAAAAACCATGGATTCCAAATCCTGGAGAAGGAAGCCCGGGCTCCTCTCCATGGAACATGAGGGGGCTGAGAGCGCGACCCCCGTGAGCTCCGCGAATCCAGTCCCGCCTAGAAGGGGGCACGGGTCCCCGGGGCCTGGCGTAAGCTCGGTCCCAGCTGGACGGCCGCGCCTCGGAGGTTGGGGGAAGCTGACTGAGGATCACCCCGATTCCTCCGGGCCCCCCGCCCGGCCATATTGTGCGCGTGGGGAGGGGGCGCGCTGTAGCCCAGGGGTCGCGGCTGTCGGCCTCGCCCTTGCCGGGCCCCCTCCACCCCGGCTCCCGCCCTCCGCCCCGGGACTCACCCTGGATCCCCCGGGGCCCGGACCCGCCGCTGCCCGCAAACAGGAGCACAACAAGGGGGAAGAAGGAGGAGGCTCCGGCCGACTCCGCCATAGTAACCGCCGCCGCCGCCGCCGCCGCCGCAGCCCAGCAGCGCCCAGAGCGCGCGCGCGCGCCCCCGGCGCCTCCCCTCCTCCCGCGGCCCGGCTCCCGCCTCCCTCTCCTCCGCCCGGCGCCGGCACGTGCGCTCCCGGAGGAGCCGGCGCCGCGGCCGCCGCGCGCGCCCCCGAAGGGCAGGGCCGGAGCTGCGCGCGGGCGCCCGCCTTAAAGGGGAGTGTCCCTGTTAAAGGGGTGGGAGGGGGCCGCTCCTCCGCCAACCTCACCTATCGGTACCCAGTGAGGAGCGGAGGCCCGACCCGGACAAGCAGCCTCCTCCCTCGCCTGCATCCCGCGCGGCACGACATCACCTTATCAGCACCATGTCCCACTCCCATCTAATAGTCAACGAGCCCGGTGAAAGCTTCCGTTCCCTCTACTCCCACTGTCCAGCCTCAAGTCCTCTCTACGACCCACCCGGATCATCGCAACGGTCTCCTCACTGGTCTCTCTGTCGGGGCTTGCCCTCTGCAGTCCACTGGACTGTGTAATTTAATCATGGCATGCTCCTTTTCAAAACATACCCAAGGTTTTTCAATCAAGACACTCGATCTTGGTGAGGGTGCTGTGTGAGGCATTCTCATTCTGCTAGTAGGTCGAGCCCTTTTGGTAAACAATTTGGCATGATGTATTAAATCCCTTAAAATATTCATGCCCACTGACCCAGTATTATCCCCTTAAATAATAAAGATGAGAACAAATATTTATGAAAAATGTTAACTGGTGCAAATTTATCATTGTGATAAGCTGGAAACAAACTAAGCAGGCAATAATGGCAGACTGTTAAATAAATTATGGCTCATTCATGTGATGGAACATTATTTAGTAATTAAAAATCATGTTTACAAACTAGTTATTGATATGAGAGAATGTTTATGAGATAAACATAAGTGAAAAATAAAAATAAACTATCTACAGTATTATTCTATTTTTGTTGATTACATATATTTGCATGGGAAAAAGACCGGAAGGAAATTACCAATATTATCAGTAGTTATTCCCAAAAGTGATTTTCTTCTTCAAACATTTCAATATTTTACTGTCACTTTCAAATTTAGAAAAATGCTTATAAATACAAAAAGTAAACTGAATTATCTAATATCTTTTTGAAAAGAGTTCACTTTCTTTAGCTTGAGATCATGAAAAAGGCAGGGTCTTTGGAGCCACAGGGTTCTAGATCTGAATTCTACCTCTCTTACTTACTGGCTCTGAAATCTTGGGCAAGTTTTTTTTAAACCTCTCTACACATGTTTTCATCATTGAGATCTAGGGGTGGGAAAGATATCGGGAGAGGCGGGGCACTTTCCTAAATGGAATTCTCACCTTGAACATTGCCACCAACCTGAAGAACTCCCATCCTCACAACCAGAAAAAACAAGACTACGGGCACCTTCCCCAGAGACCCCCCCCAACACACACACACACATAAAATCACGCAGAAGCACTGTCTACAAGTTGGTCAGTGTAGGTGGATGAGTAAACACCTTATTTTTATTCTGCTATCCCTCATCTCCCCGCAATTGGGCACCCCACTCCAGTTCATCTAACTGGTTTCCCAAATTATGTTCTACCCACCCTGAGGACTTCTGGCCTTGGCAGAGACAGAACTAGGTAACCAATCCATGTAGCTGGAAAGGGAAAGCTGGCCCCTCAGGAGCACATCTCTGGCAGCCAAGAGGAAAAGGGTGCCCTTCCCTATGTCTTGCTAAGGCTGCAAGACCAGGGGTCCCAGAGAGGGACCTGTGGTTGCTTTACTCCTAAATAGAAAGGTCAGCCAGATACCTAAAGCCTGCAGCCCTGGAAACCAGAATGCTGGATCCATAGACCAAATGACACCCCCACTAGCTCACTTGAAAGCATTTGACTTTGGGCAAGATGTTTTACCTCCCTAAACATTGACTTTGACTTAGCGGGAAGAAGGCAATAGTTCACCTTCATTCATCCATTCTGCAAGCACTTATTGAGCACCTACAGCATACGAGGCACAACATATAAACATGGGTAAGTCATGGTCCTTGCCCTCATGGAACTTACAATCTAATAGAGACAAGCATGAAAAAAAGAGCAACAAAGTGTTATGTATGTTATGGTACAAGCTTGTAAAGGGTCAGCAGTGGCACTCAGAAGGGCTTGGAGGATTCAGCCCTGCAGGAACAAACTGAAGAGTTAGGAAAAGTTTAATGAAGAGGCCATGTGACACCTCACTCTTGGTAGATCAAAAAGTGTTCTCCATGTTGACAGGGATGGCAGAAGACTGTTCCTAGCCAAGGGAGCAGCATGAGCAAGATTCTAAGGTGAAATTGCCTGGCATTAAGTGGAACTGCCCACAGCATAGTACATACATAGTGTGCAGATTGAAGGGGGCCCGGGGTAGGGGAGCCAATAGGTAATGTTGGAGAGAGAGACGTGGAAGAGTTCAGACTTTCTCTAGTGTTTCGAAGGGTTCTAAGCAGAGGAGTAAAATGGTCATATTTGTGTTTTAGAAAGACTAATTTGCTGGACCAAGTGACCTAGAACTTTGTGTAGAGGATGGTAAGGAAACCAAAGAGGAGGCAGTTCCGATAGCCCAGAAGAGATGGGAGGAACAATGGAGGTAGGAAAGAGAAATGGACTCAAGAGATTTTACAGAGGTAGAAACTACAAGATTGACCGGATAGGGGGAAGGGAGGTGGGGAAAATGGAAAACAACATATGGTTCCAGGATAATCTGACTTAGGTCACTGGCTGCCTGGTGGTTTCACTCAGTGAAATAGGAATAGCAGGCTTGGGACAAAGATAATGAGTCTCCCCTGGGGCATCCTGATTTTGAGGGGCCTCTTGTAGGTACCTGGAGTCATGGAGATGTAGATTTGGAAATCAGCAACGTATCATAGCTGTTCAACACTAAGGGGAGTGAGAGAACTCTGGAAGCATACCAATACCAGCAGAGAAAGAGGTGACAGGCAATGAACAGTCAGAGAAATGGGAAGAGAGCGTGGAAAGAGTAGAAGCATGGAAAGTAAGGCAGGAGAAGAGGCCTTTCTTCAAGGGATGACAAGTAAATGGGAGGTGAAGGTTTAGAAAGACTGAATGTTACCTATTCTTTAAAAGAACTTGGAAGTGATGGTACATGTGCTTAAGGAGAGTGGTAGATTTCCCTCAGCATTGAAGACCAACTTTCCTGACCAAAGCTTCTGCCGAAAACAACCTAGAATGCCCAACAAACTAGCAAGGAACAGAATACTCACAAGGCAAAAACTAAGGGACAAAGAGAGGAAAGCAGAACACCAAAGCTGGCTTTCGCCTTGAGAGCATTTGTGAACCAGGTGAACTTGACCTTTGGTTTTCAAAGGTGAGCAGGATACAGAGAAAAAGGCCTGCCCAAGGTGGGGATTCTAGTAAGAGGCCCTCTGCACAAAGCTGTGGGCTGCAAAGAGAAGTACACCCAGTCTGAGGACAAACTAGAAATAATTCATTCCTCCAGGAGATTGCAAGGAAAACTGCCTGAATTGAACCTTGGTTCTGAGGGACAATAGATAAAATTCTTCCCTGAGAATTCATAACCACAAGCTGGCCTTAATGATTTAATTTTCATTCCAAATTCATACTACCTGAATGGTCTGAAAAACTAATTGAGAGTCAAGCTGGTAATATGCCCTGATAGTACCTGCAAGAAATAAGAGCAAATCCTATCTGGAGGAATCCACCTCCAACTCAGGCTACAAAGAATTCTCAGAGATGAACTTCCAAGAAATACAATCTCCATAGTCAAAAATCCAAAAACACACAAGTAAATAGGGATGGGAGGAAATTATAGTCAACCTATAGTTGTAAACTTGTAGAAAATATCTTTCCAAAATAAGGACTAACTACAAAGTGTATAAATTATCTATGAATTCATACATTCTTTACTAATTGATAGGTATTCACTAACAGAGAAAGAGAGTTTATATCTTCCAGGTTAAGAGAAGGAGGGAAATAAATTGAGGGAAAAAAATCAACCAAAAAGAAGGCAAGAAGGGAAAGAAAAGGAACAATAGTAAAGTGGGGGAAAAAAAGAAATCACAAAATAAGATAGTGAAAGTAAATTAAAATATATCAGTAGTTACAATAAATATAAATGGACTAAATAATCCAGTTAAAAAATAAAGATTTCCAGACTGGAAAAAGGAAAGAGAGAAAAGAGAATTGACAGAATGACACACAAGGTCAAGGGTGAGTTTGTTTTGTTTCGTTTGTTCAGTAAGAAGGAAGAGATTACAACTTAGGCTTAGACTGTAAGAAAGGAGTGAAGAGTTCAAAGGTACAGGGAGGGAAAAAAACCTAAGTGATGGAGTAAGAACTCAGGGTAGAGGGAAACACAGGATCATAATCCAGAGATCTAAGGATTAGTCCTAGCCTGGAGGAGAATATTACCATCTCAGAGGCTGAAGGAAGGAGGTGAGTTTTAGTGAACAAAGAGACAAGTTTATAGGGGAATGAGAATAGTACCCAGGAACATAGAAAAGCAGAAAATGACTGCTGGGGCTCAGCCAAGATCCTAGAACATAAATTTGAGATCATAACAAGCCTCTTCAATGGTACAGTTTCCTGTGGAAATACCTAGCAGCTCAGGATGGGAGCAGAAGAGGGGATGTTTAGAGAGTGAATTTGTGGGAAGTAGGGACATAGCAGTTGGATGTAGGACAAATGGACTAGAGAGTTGAGGTGAACAGAGGGTGGTCAGGTTATACGGAAGGTGCTTGAATGAGGCTTCCTTTTTTTTTTTCATTATTCAAACTTTTTATTTACAATAAATTTTAACTTTTTAATTTACGATAAAATTTAACAGCTGGTTGGAAGGACCACTCTGGGCCTGAGATGCCCAAAGGCCCCAGTCAGAGTCAGAGAACTGATGCAGTCAGCAGAGTGCAGTTTGTGCTCAATGGTCCCACAGGTTGGTGCTGAGCTGTGGTGTTCTTGAAGAGAACCCTCCCCAGACTTTTCCCTCTCACTTCCCACTCCAGAGTCGAGACAAGTGCTCTTTCTTTTCTTGAGCACTCGCATAGACCTCATTCCACCCCAATGCCTCCTCAGTAAACAGGACCCATGGCCCCTCAGCCTTGATGATTCATACTTCAGTTTCTATGTGAGTGTGCCTGGCGGGCAAGCAGGACTGTTCTCCCCGCCATTCTCCTCGTGGTGCGTGGACCTCAGAGTCTGTGCCTATCTGTATGGCCCCCTCTTCCCTGTGCCCTTGGTGACCCCAATGTGCAGAACCTCCTACCACACATTCCTGATACTGCTAGTGCTGCAACCTCCCTACCTCCTGGCCACTCTCCCTCCGGTTCACCAGCACATTGCTGCCCGACCTGTGTTCCAAGAAAGCCCCTTTCATTTTGTCATCTGCCTTCTCGAGAGTGTGCAGGCTCCCTATTGTCTATAACATCAAGTCAAAATCATGGCATTCTAAACCCGCTTGGGATTTTTTAGAAATTATTTAGTCTGAACCCTTTATTTTACAGATGGGGAAACTGAGGCCTAGAAAATATAAGTGACTTGTCCAAGAAAGTGACAAAACTCTATATGACAAGAACTTATTATCCATCCAGGCTTACTTCCCCTTCACATAAAAATAGCGTACAAAGACGGAACATTTTCTGTCCAAAGAGCTTTACATGGATTCTTATTTCGTCTTCACAGCAACCCCATGGAAGAGGAACTATTATCCAACCCATTGTAGAGATGAGCCTCGGTGTATCAAGTAATTTGCCCAAGGTCATCCAGCTATCCCCAGTCCTGGGAGCTCCCTTATTGTCTTGGCTTTTCTCCTCCTCTCTCTCTCTCTCTCTCTCTCTCTCTCTCTCTCATGCACGCACACACACACACACACACGCACACACATCCCAAGCCTCTTGCTTATAGTCTTTCCCCTGCCCTCTCTGTTCTATCTGGATCATGAAAGTCTTTCGCTCTTGCTTTCCTGCACACTCTTCTCAAACGGATGGCGTTTGCATCTCCGCTCTCAGGCTACAGATGATTGCACCAGGGGTGGACATCTGAACCAAGAGAAGGCGATAATAAAACTGGCTGAGCCCTTCGGGTTCTCTCGTGGGCATCCAAACTAAGGAGGTGCAGAAAGTTGACTGCTTAGGTAGTGGTGGGCCCTGGCATTGGAAGGTGCTGTAGACTAGTGCCTGGGAGCCACTGTGGCCATGTGGCAGCTGGGTGGGCCAGGAGAGGAGAGTGGAGCAGAGGCAGAGAGGGAAGGAGAGACCAGAGAACCCAGAGAGCGAGTGAGCATAAGCGTTTACCTGAGGTGGGCATGTGGGTGTGTACATGTGAATATATACCTTCCAGCCTCACCCACTCTCAATCAAATTGTCCCCAACACATACCCAGCCCATTGTCTTCTCAGATCCCATGAGATCTAACTGCTAGCTGTATTTTCCGGTACTGGGTTCTCTGACATCTTTTTTTTTTTTTTTAGGAGGTACCAGGGATTGAACCCAGGATCTCATACATAGGAAGCAAGCGCTCAACCACTGAGCTAAATCTGCTCCCCTGAGATCTCATCTATCTTTTAAGGAAATCCACTTTTCACTTCCACTGTTTGAGTGGGTCTTTATCCTTTTGGCCTATGAGCCCTGGCCAGAAGACCAGCTCAAGGACTTCTACCCATCCTTCGAAACCAGCTCAAAGCCTGACTCCTCCAGGAAGCCTTCCCTTCCTCCTCTGGTTTCCAACCATCCCTCTTTCTGTATCAAAAATTCCAGGGACTTGGAGCCCAAAGCACACCATTTAGACCACCATTTTAGGCAGCAATGCATGGCTTTCAAATTGCTCCATGCATGTTAATCTCATCTTCCTCAGACAGATTATAAAACCCAGCAGGACAGAAATCACTTCCATTTCCCTCACAATGTTTGGTGAAACACGTGGATTGATTGAATCTTCTAACTTTGGGGCGCCCATTTCTGATTTTGCCTCTTGAAGGTGGACTAGCCTTTTTGCTACTAAATGTTCTGCAAATCTATGCATCCATCCATCCATCATTTATTTATCCTTGGAACGTGAATTGAGCACGTATGTGCCAGTTACTGTGCTAAGACCCTGGAAATGATTAAGGTAATATTCTTAGTTCTTGCCCTCAAGGAGTTCACAGTACAGGAGAGAAATCCAGATTCTCCTGGCCACACAGTGTTCACACCAATATGATCTTTGGTTTAGTGATCCCAGCTACATGCAAACACATACACACTCCAGACACAACTATTAGCCCTGTCACATTTTCACACATACATCCAGCCACTCTCTTGTTTTCTCCTCCCCATTCCTCCATCACCTTCCTCACATCAAGTGTCCATGCTGGTTTCCTGCCTGGCCTCACACTTCTCTCTGCTCAGGAAGACGCCCTGGTGTTCTCACTCTACCCGCCGCTCTCCCTCCTTTTTGATTCTCACTCTTTGGTACAGGAATTGACACTATAGTCTGAGTGTGTGTGTGTGTGTGTGCCTTTATGCTATTTTAAGACCCCAGCACTTTGCAAAAACCTGGTGGAGAATACTGCCAGAGCCAACGGATGGGGGAGGGGAGGCTGAGCAATCCGAGCCCGGGGCAGGCTGGGCGTCTGGGGAGCCAGGTTAGCAGCCACAGCTGCAGAGCCACAGCTCAGACCTGCACTCTTAGGGTGCTGGTTTCCCGGCCACCCGGCCGGCCACCTTCTCTCTGCCACGCCCAGCCTTATTCCTCTCCACAGGTTGCTTAGGAGTTTGCACACCAGGCATCATGTAAAATTGTTGTGTTTCTGGAAACACACACACACGCAGAGCAGCCTTGAAATTCTTCTTGGAACAGGTCCAGGGATTTATTTATGAAATTCCCAGGGGGTGGGAGAGACAGAAGTCTGGACTTCGCAGACTGAGTGCTGTGCCATCATCTCATCAACATAACCACCCGCCCTAGCATGCACTTACTAAATGCTCAGCGTGTCTGGGCCAGGCTGCATGTGGAGGGGATGCACAGGTGCTCAGTACTCAAAACAGCAGTACCCCCCCCCCCATACACCCTCACCAAGAGGAAAAAAACAAACATGGTATTCACGTGTCTGGGCTATGGTCTCCCACTCTGACCTACCTGCTCTCTCTCCCACTTCCTTACCACCATGTCCTTGCCATCAGCTCCTGCTCCCTAAGTCTGAAGCCTCTTGATTCCTTGCTCACCTCCACTCTGGAGTCCATACTTACTGTCCAGCGGATGGACATATGGCTCCTCTAAAGAAAGGCTTCAGGGCTAGTTTCTAGAGGAGTGAGAAACTGGGAGCCAGCAGTAGAGTATTAAATCTTCTACCCCAATCCATGCAGTTTGGCATGGAACTGAAAAGAGGCATCTGTCTAGGTGTGGCTGGAGATAGCTGGGGTAGCAAGAAAATCAGAGGACACATAATTAAATGTATGAAATAAAAAAAAAAAAAAAAAAGGACACTGGGAGAACAACAGGGAAAGTGTTCTTTAGGGACAACAGAACCTTCCCTAACCCAGGCAGCCTGGGCTCCAGGCTCTGAAGTTCAGGATCCCCATTCTGTTTAGAAAAAGTTCCCCCAAAGTCCCAGTGGCCTTGCAGACCTCCGGATGATTCTCCCTCCCTTGGGAAGCCCCAGCCTGGTTACGCAGGATGAGTTGGGTGGGAGGATGTAGCTTGTAGCAGCCCCTCCCAGCTGAGGCAAGCAGGTGCGGGCAGGCTCACCTGCCTGGAAGCCTGCCGTGAGTAGGAGAAGGGCAGCCTCAGCCTGCCAGGACCTGCGTGCCTGGGTGTGTGTGTGCGTGTGTGCACGTGTGTGTTCATGTGTTGGGAAAGGGTTGGCGCCGAGCTGAAGGCAGAGTGAGACGCCCCACAAAGCCAAAAACTATCCTAAGCACCCGGGACTCACCTTCACAGGTTTAAGGGCAAATGTGTCCATGTGAAGATAAAAATGCCCAGATCTATTTTCAGGTGCCTGAGTAGAGGAAAGACCATAGGCTTGAGGTTCAGATGGATCTGAGGTCAAATCTTAGCTCTATTACTTACTAGCCATGAGATTTGGGGTATGTCAAACTCTCTGAGCTTTGGGTTCCTCATCTGTAACAAGGGAGTAATAATTTGTATCTTGAAAGAATGTTGGGAGGGTAGAATGAAACATTGCTTTTTCAATTGCCAAAGACTGTGGAGATGAGAGTTATGGCTTCCCAGAGGTCAATGATTCAGGCACTGAGGTCTCACTGATGCTTTTTCACCTCGCCGAGCCTTGTCTCCTCCTCTGTGACACGGAGCTAACAATGTTGCCTTCCTCACTGGTTTGTTATTAGGATCAAATGAGTCAAGCTACAAGATACAGCACACTTGATGGTGCCTGGCCACAGGATATGCTCAAAACATGTCAGGTATGACTGTCGATGGCCTAGCACAGAGCTAGTGCACCTGTTCCTTTCTGCTCGCACTGCTGTGGTCTTTGTCCTGGGACCCAGCCCCGCTGCAGAGCCCGGTCCCAGCTTGCCATGCCCCTGGCTCCTGGCCAGTTTTTCTTGACAGTAAAAGCTGGTTTTCCCCTAAGCTGGTTCTTCCCAGGCGTGCTGTCGTCATGGGAACCCAAAGGGGCCGCCTGGGTTTGGGGGAAGAAGAGGTTGTGGATTCAGGCCGAAGAATCCTACCGCAACAGTGTGCTAGCCACTATTCTAGCTCTACAGAATCAACCCAGACAGTGGGGGGCCAGAGGGAGGAGTTTATGGGGGCACACTGCTACCCCATCCCAGCTGGGTAGGTGAACTCCCTTGATTCAGCACCCTCTGCCACCATTTCCCTGTCATCTTTTCAGAAATAAGCCCAGTATTGACCACCACTGTTTCCTCATGGGGCTGAACAAAACACACGGCTCAGAATAGGGGTTTATCATTGATTTATTACTCTTCTTTGCCTTCAAGAAAAACTACACATCTCCAGAGTTGGTATAATCAGCCCCACTTAACAGATAGGGAAACTGAGGCCTCAGAGTGCCAAAGTGACTTGCCTGAGTCATTTGGCCAGGGAAGTGGGGAGCCAACACCTGAAACCCAAGTCTTTTGATCCTTCTCTATTATCCCGAAATACCTGGGATTGTAGGCGATTTTGCCCTTGGAGTGTCATGTGGGAGGGGGAAGGGGGCCAAGAGCTGGTCTTCATAACCTGGAGCACACGATCTCTCACTTCTTTGGGTGGTGATTCTGAGCAGGCGAAAAACCACTCTCCTCTTCTCCCCCACTAAAATTCCACTCCTGGAAATTAAGGCAACCCTATTTTTTTAAAATATATATATGTATTTTACTTTATTAGAATACAAATACAGTAATACAGTATATATTATCCACTTAAATACCTCTAAATAAGAGTTAAATACAAGAAAATATGCAAATGTATCAGAAATTATTATTTAATGGAAGGAAACAAGAAAGCTTCCTCAGTTGAAACCAGAAAAATGAGTAAATGTTCACATATATAAATGGGATGAAAAAGGCAGGATTAAGGAAGGGGGCAGGTATTTGGCTTGAGTAAGTAGGTAGAAGATTGTGCCACCAACTGTTGTGGTTGCTGAAAAAGAGAGAAGGGTGTGAAAGGTGATAAATACAAGGAATTTCATTTCAAAAAGAATAATATTAAATAACTCAAACGTACTAACAATGCACTAGACTCTAT
>JAQZBX010042059.1:0-22133 GCA_029593785.1 Cabassous unicinctus | reverse complement strand
ACTGGTCTATCATCTAAACCTAAATTGGAGCATAAGAGAGAAAACAAATGAATAACATTAACGAAAAATTCATACTGGGTTTGGCCCCCTTTCTATTTAAAGTCAATCACACAAAGGGTGGGAGCAAGGTTGCTATTTTAAATAGGGTTGTCTCAGAGGTCTCAAAGAGAAAATAGATAAATGCTTTAAAAGATATAGGAAGAAATTCTGTTTTATAATTGTGTATAACTATCAAGTCTCTGATACAGTGTCTCCCTAAACTACTCAGTGTTGAATAAACCATGACAATAATAAAATTAAGAATTATTATAACAATAACAACCTACTAAAACTTAAACTAAGAAAAAAAGGAAGAAAATCATAACTGAATTATAACTATGGCAAGTAGTTATATATTTCTCTAATTTGGTTATAAATCTCTACTAATATTACTAAAGAAACCAGACTATGAAATAAAATTATCAAAAAGGCTTCGGTAATGGATGGTGGTGATGGTAGCACATCATTGGGAACATAATTAATAGCACTTGAAAATATATCTAAATCTGATTAAATAGGGAAATGTTATATTGTATATATATTAACAATATAGGAATTTTTTTTTAAATCCATGGAACTGCACTGCACAGTGAACCCTAACTTAAACCATGGGCTATAATTAATAGTACAATTACAAAAATGTGCTATCATCAATTATAACAAATGTTTCAGACCAATGCAAGGTATTAATAATAAGGTAGTTCTGGTGGTTTGAAGTTGTACGTACCCCAGAAAACATGTTAAAGTTCATCCATTCCTGTGATGGTGAACCCATTATAAGTAGGACTTTTTGATGAGGCTACTTCAGTTAAGCTGTGACCCACCTCATTCAGGATGGTCTGTGACAGTTTGAATTTAGTGAATTCCAGAGAAAGATTATGTTCTTAAACTAACCCTTTTCTGTTGTTTTGGGGCCCCTTTGATTGCATTAAATTCAGTTAAGGGGCCTTTGATTATTTACTTGATAAGATAACTTTAGGGCTTTCATTGGACTGTCAGTGAAGCGTGAGCCAGCTTGGGTCTCCATCCTCTTGCTGGGTCTAATATAAATGGAGAGGGGTAGGGGTAGGGGTAGAAAAGAAGCCACCATTTTTTACCCTGCTATGTGAGAGAGGACTCAAGGATTGTTAGCAGCCAAAGTTTAAGCATGCAGCCCCCAAGAAGCATGCCTATGGAGCAGCTCAAGGCTGAGGAGATGAGCCCTACCATATGCCTGATCACCCTGAGGCATGATGCTAGGATGACCAGTAGCTGAATTTGGAAGAAAGCATCTCTCATGGTGCCTTGATTTGGACATTTCATGGCCTGAGAACTGCATGTTTTACCCTAAATAAAATCCCCATAATAAAAGCCAACCCATTTCTGGTTCTTTGCATTGGCAGCCTGTGGCAAACTAAGAAAGATCTTAATCCTATTGGTGGTCTTTTATAAATAGAATGAATACAGAGAGAGAGAGAGAGAGAGAGAGAGAGAGAGAGAGACAGAGACAGAGACAGAGAGAAAGACAGAGAGACAGAGACAGAGAGAGAAAGCCACAGAAACAAGAAACTGAAAGCAACAAAAGCCAGAAGAGAAGGAAGAGACCAGCAGTCACCACCATGTGGTTTACTATGTGGCAGAGGAGCCAAGGATCACCAGCAGCTGGTCTTTTGGGAAGAAAGCATCACCTTGATGATGCCTTGACTTGGACATTTTCTCAGCCTCAAAACTGTACGCTAATAAATTCCCATTGTTTAATCTAATCCATTACATGGTATTTGCTGGAGCAGCCTAGGAAACTAAAACAAATTTTGGTACCAGGAGAGTAGGGTGCTGCTATTGCAAATACTAAAAATGTGTAAATGGCTTTGGAATTGGGTAATGGGTAGAGGCTGTAAGAATTGTGTGGTGCTTGATAGAAAAGGCCTGGATTGCTTTGAAGAGACAGTTTGTAGAAATATGGATGCTGACAGTACTTCTGATGAGGGCTTAGAAGGAAATGATGAATGTGTTATTGGAAACAGGAGGAAAGGTGATCCTTATTTTAAAGTGGCAAAGAACTTGGCAAAATTGAGTTCTGATGTCAGATGGAAGGCAGAATTTGAGAGTGATGGGCTTGGATATATAGCTGAAGAAATTTCCAAACTAAATATGGAAAGTGCAGTCTGGTTTCTCCTTGCAGCTTATAGTAAAATGTAAGAGGAAAGGGATAAGCTGAGAACTGAAATTCTGGGCACAAAGAAACTGGAAATTGATGGTTGGAAAATTCCAAGTTTCTGGAAAGTGATTTCCCAGAGGATAATGTTCCATGTGAGGGCTTAACAAAAGATGGATGAGTCAGACATTTCAGTGCAAGTCAGGATTGGAGGTGCAGTTATCCTGGAAGGATCTGTGGAAAGTCCTACTGACTGATGGACTGGACCACAGTATACTATATGCAAAACTGACAAGCATTTTACAAGATTTGTATCAAAGGAATCACTGCCAGCCTGGACTAAAAGGGACAGAAAAGAGACAGATTGAAGGAAAAATCACTTCAGGGTCAGGACTATGGAGGCTGAGGTCTGATCAAAGACATCTTCTTAGGCCAAGAAGGTGGGTTGCCATGTGTGTTAAAATGTTGTGTCTGCTACAGCATTTGAAAAAGGTGGGCCTTCTACCCTATTGCTCAGGAAGAGTGCTACCACTCCAGTTTTCTCAGATGCTCTGGGGATTGTGGAGATTCTGACTGTTATCACAATGCTTCAAGTGGGTGGAACCTTCACATCAGTGTTGGGGGAGAGCATGACCACTGGGCAAGCATTTGGAAGGGGTGGGGCTACTGCTCCAATAGGGCCAGAGGACAAAACACCATTACACAGATGTCTCTAAGAACTTGAAATCTAACAAAATATGCCCTGCAGGGTTTCAGAATTGTTTGGGACCCATCATCCTTATTTTCCTTCCAATTTCTCCCTATGAAAATGGGAATGTTTATGCTATGCCATCCCTCCATTGTATATTGGAAGCAGGTAATTTGTTCTCTAGGTTTACAGGTCCATAGACAGAGGGAAATTGTGCCCCAGGACAGACCACACCTATAACCCATTTCGATGGGACTTTGTACTACGCATTGTTTCTGAAATGATTTAAAAGTTTCTGGGATATTGTGATGGAATGAATATATTTTGCATATGGAAAGAACATGTCTTTTGGGAGTCCAAAGAGTAGGGTGTAATGGTTTGAAGCTGAATGTACCCCAGAAAAACATATTCTTAAAGTTAACCCATTGCTGTGGGTATGAACCCATAGTAAGTCAGACTTTTCAATGAGGCTACATCAGTTAAGGTGTAAACCAACTCATTTAGGATGGGTCTTAACTCTATTACTGGAGACATTTATAAATGGAATGAATACAGAAAAGGGGGGAGGAAGGGAGATAAAGCCACAGAAGCAAGAAGCTGAAAGCTGGGTTTTATAAAACCCAGAAGAGAAGGGAGAGGCCAGAAGGCACCACTTGTATTGGTCAGCCAAGGAAGGGATGCTGATTCAAAATACCAGAAATTGGTTGGTTATCACAAAGGGTAATTATTTGGGGTAGAAGTTTAAAGTTACCAGGCCATAAAACATAAGTTACTTCCCTCACCAAAGTCTATTGCCATGTGTTGGAGCAAAATGGCTGCCAACACCTGCAAGGGTTCAGTCTTCCTGGGTTCCTCTCTTATCAGGGCTCGTTTCTATCTCGGCTCAGCTGCTCTGCTCTCTCCCATGTGTTTACTTCCCGGACTCCGGCTCAAAACTCCAACCTCCCTTCTCTGCAGTGTGGTTTCTCTGTGAGTCCCCACCCACCAAGAGGGTGGGGACTCGATGTCCTACTGACATGGCCCAATCAAAGCCCAAATCATTATTTAATCAAGTAAAAGTGAAACCTCTGAATCCAATATAATCTAATATGTCCAGAGGAGCAGACCAGTTTACAAACATAATCCAATATCTATTTTTGGAATTCATAAATAATGCCAAAGTGCTACACACCTTATCAAGGATGCAAAGAATTTTACACTGAAACTACAAAACTCTGCTAAAAGAAATCAAAGAATATCTACATAAATAGGACATTCCATGCTCATGGGATGGGTTGGAAGACTAAATATTGCCAAGATATCAATTCTACCCAAAATTTACAGATTCAATGCAATCCCAATCAAACTTTCAACAGCCTACTTTGCAGAAATAGAAAAGCCAATCATCAAATTTAAATGGAAGGGTAAGGGGCCCCAAATAATCAAAAACCTCTTGAAAAGAAGAATGACGTTGAAGGACTCATACTTCCTGAATTTAAGACTTATTACAATGCAAATATTCTTGCTGTTCTGATTTTGTGATAATCAGGATAGGCTAAACATTCACTATATTAGAAACCAGGCATGTGGCTTCAGACCTAGTTTTTCTCCCTAGGTCTGGTTTTTGGAATGCTTGTGATAAACTAAGCCTGATCTATAACATAACCATTCTGTATGGGAAAACGCTGTAACTTTGGATATCTTTGGTCAACCTTAAGAGATATAGCAGGGGGACGGATGTGGCTCGGGTGGTTGGGCATCTGTCTCCCATACGGACGGACCTGCGTTTGATCCCCAGGACCTCCCAGTAAAAATTTTAAAAAAAGAAAAATATAGAAGGCATGTGGGCCATCAGGTCCTATGTGTGGGTGCCCTGCCAGGCCCCGCAAGCCACGCAGCAAGATGATGACATAACAGGAGAGTGACACAAGGGAAAGCCAAGACAAGACGCAACAAGGAACTAAGGTGGAGCAGGTGGTAGACGCCTCTCTCCCACATCAGAGGTTCCGAGGATCGAATCCCAGTGAAGACAGGAGGAGAAGGATGAGAAGAGAGGTCAGGAAACGGACACAGAGAGTTACCCAGCGAATGGACACAGAAACAGCAAAAACGGGGGGGGTGGCTAAAAATGGATAAAAGTAAATAAATAAATCCTTTAAAAACATATAGGGGAGGAAGATACGGACTATAGTTGGTAGTAATACTTTGACGATGCTCTTTCATGATTTGTTAACAAATGTTTCACAACAATGCAGGGTGTTTGTGAGGAGGTGATATGTGAGAGCCCCGTACAATGTTATGCATGTTTGCTTTGTAAGTTCACAATGTTTACTGAACACTTATAGTTTATGTATGTTCATGTATGAATGATATACTTCAATAAATTGTTTTTTAAAAAACTTATTACAAAGTTACAGTGGTCAAAACAACATGGTATTAGCACAAGAATAAATATAAAGAAAAGTGGGATCAAATTGAGAGTTCATAAATAGACCCTCAAATTTATGGCCAAATGATTTTTGAAAAGTCATCCAAGTCCATTCAATTGGGAAAGAATAGTCTCTTCAACAAAAGCTTCTGGGAGAACTGGATATAGATATGCAAAAGAATGAAGGGGGACCTCTATCTCACACCAAATATAAAAATTAACTTAAAATGGATCAAAGAATTTTATTTAAAAGAGCCAGGACTATAAAACTCCTAGAAGAAAACATAGGAAAGCATCTTAAGGATCTTGTGGTAGGCAATGGTTTTTTAGACTTTACACCCAAAGCACAAACAACAAAAGAAAAAATAGTTAAATGGGACCTTCTCAAAATTAAAAACTCGTATGCATCAAGGGACTTTACCATGAAAGTAAAAAGACAACCTACTTCAATGGGAGAAAATACTTGGAAAAGACATATTCAATAAGGGCTTAATATCCAGAATATATAATGAAATCCTACAACTCAACAATAAAAAGACAAACAACCCATGATTACCATATGACCTGGCAATCCCACTTCTAGGTGATATTGAACATTTTTTCAAGTACTTTTTCACCATTTGTATTTCGTCTTGGGAGAAATGTCTATTTAAGTCTTTTGCCCATTTTGTAATTGGATTGCTTGCTCTTTCATTGTTGCGCTGTATGGTCTCTTTATATAGAATGGAAATCAAACCCTTATCGGATATGTGGTTTCCAAATATTTTCTCCAGTGGAGTGGGCTGCCTTTTCACCTTCTTGACAAAATCTTTTGAGGCAAAAAAAGTGTTTAAATTTGAGGAGGGCCCATTTATCCATTTCTTCTTTCATTGCTCGTGCTTTTGGTCTAAGGTTTAAGAAACCACCACTTACCACCAGGTTTTGAAGATATTTCCCTATATTTTCTTCTAGAACTTTTATGGTTCTCACTTTTATATTTAGGTCTTTGATCCATTTTGAGTTAATTTTGGTATAATGCGTAAGGTAGAGGTCCCCTTTCTTTCTTTTGGATATGGATATCCAGTTCTCACAGCACCATTTGTTGAATAGACTGTTCAGCCTTGTTAAAAATCACTTGACAATAGATGTGAGGGTCTGTTTCTGACCCATCAATTCGGTTCCATTGGTCTATATGTCTATCTTTATGCCAGTGCCATACTGTTTTTACCCCTGTAGGTAGGTAATATGAATTAAAGTCCAGAATTGAGAGTCCTCCAACTTTGTTCTTCCTTTTTAAGATATTTCTGGTTATTTGAAGCTACTTACCCTTCCAAATAAATTCAATAATTAGGTTTTCCATTTCTTTAAAAAAGACTGCTGGAATTTTTATTGGGATTGCATTGAATCTTTTGAATTCAATTCAAATCTTGGTAGATTTGACATCTTAATTATATATACTCTTCAAATCCATGAACACGGAATGTTCTTCCATTTATTTAGGTCTTCTTTGATTTCTTTTAGCAATGCATTGTAGTTTTCTTAATACAGGACATTTACCTATTTGTTTAAGTTTATTCCTAAAAAGTTGTTTCTTTACTTGCTATTGTAAATGGAACGTCCTCCTCAGATAGCTCATTACGGGTATATAAAAACACTACTGATTTTGTATATTAATCTCGTATCCTGCTGAACTCATTTATTAGCTTTAGTAGCTTTGTTGTAGATTTTTCAGGACTTTCTAGGTATAGGATCACATCATCTGTGAATAGAGAAAGTTTTAATTCTTCCTTTTCAATTTGGATGTCTTTTATTTCTTTTTTCTTGCCTGATTGTTCTAGCTAGACCCTCTAGCATGATATTGAACAACAGTGGTAGCAGTGAGCATCTTGCCTTGTTCACAATCCAATGGAATAGCTTCCAGTCTTTCATCATTGAGTACACCATTAGCTGTGGGTTTTTCATATATGCCCTTTACATAATGAGAAAGTTTCCTTCAATTCCTATCTTTTGGAGTATTTTTATCAAGAAAGGATGCTGTATTTTGTCAAATGCTTTTTCTGTGTCAATCAAGGGGGTCATGTGATTTTTTTCATCTTTGATTTATTAATGTGGCATAATACATTGATTAATTTTCTTGGAGAACCACCCTTGCATGCCTGGTATAAAACCCACTTGAAAATTCTTTTAATGTGTTGTTAGATTTGATTCACAAGTGCTTTGTTGAGGATTTTTGCATCCATATTCGTTAGGGAAATGGGTCTGTAATTTTCTCTTTTTCATAATATCTTTATCTGGCTTTGGTCTTAGGGTGATATTGGCTTCATAGAGTGAGATTGGTAACATTCTTTTCTTTTCAATTTTTTCGAAGAGTTTGTGTAAGATTGGTATTAAATTGTCTTTGAATACTTTGGAGAATTCACCTGTGAAGCCATCTGGTCCTGGGCTTTCATTTTGGGGAGTTGTTTGATGACTGTTTGAATCTCTTTACTTGTGATTGGTTTGTGGAGATCTTCTATTTCATGTAGGGTCAGTGTAGGTTGTTAGTATGTTCCAAGGTATTTTGCCATTTAATTTTCATTGTCTAGTTTGATGGCTTACATAAGCATCCTCTTATGATATCTTTTATTTCTGTGGAGCCAGTAATAATGTACCATTTTTATTTCTCATTTTATTTATTTGCATTCCTCTCTTTTTTTCTTACTCAATCTAACTAAGGGTTGGTCAATTTTGTTAATCTTCTTGAAGAATCAACTTTTGGTTTTGTTAATTTTATCTATTGTTTTTTATTGTTGCTGTTGTTGTTGTGGTTCTTGATTTCATTTATTTCTGATCTGATCTTTATTTCATTCCTTCTGCTTGCATTAGAAATAGTTTGCTGTTCTTTTTCTAATTCCTCCAGCTGTGTAGTTAGGTCATTGATTAAGTTCTTTCTTCTTTTTTAACATAAGCATTGAGAGCTATACATTTCCCTCTCAACACGCCCTTCACTGCATCACATAGTTTCTGATAGGTTATGTTCTCATTTTCGTCTTGAGGTATTTATTCTCTTGCAATTTCTTCTTTGACCCTCTGATATTTGAGTGTGTTGTTTAATTCCATATATTTGCAAATTTCTCCTTTTTCTGCCTGTTGTTGATTTCCAGCTTTATTCCATTATGATCAGAGAAAGTGCTTTGTATAATTTTGATGTTTAAATTTATTGAGATTTGTTTTGTGACCCAACATATAATCTATCTTGGAGAAGGATCCACGAACACTTGAGAAGAATGTAGATCCTGAAAGTGACTGCAGTTGCTTGGAGAAACTGAGGGAGTACTGCCCCTCCTTCTCCCTGTCAGAGGCAGGGATGGAGCCACAAGAGTGCCCACAAATCTAGTCTGTGAAGGCTGAAAGCTACTACAGTTACTTGCATAGGGTGAGGGAGCATTATCCCTCCTCCATGTCAGAGACAGGGATGGAGCCACAGATGTGTCCAATAGTCTAGTACATGTAGACTGAAAATGGCTGCAGTTGCCCAGAGCACCTAAGGAAACACTGTCCTCCCTCCTGTCCTATTGGTGATGGGGATATATCCATATGGGTGCCCAACAATCTAGTTCATGCAAGCGAAAAGCAACTACAGTTGCCCTGAGAGACTGGTGCAGGTCCCCTCAGCTTCCTCCTTGCCAGAGGCAGGGCTGGAGGCTAGGCTAGGGCGCAGTGCGACCTGGATGGAAAGAAGCTGATCCCTACCGTCTCTGTGATTTTCAATCAGTCCTGCTTTCCCTCATGCCAGGGGCAAAGTTAAAATGGAGGCTACCAGCCTCTTTTCAACTTTGACAGGTTCAAACTTTAGCTGTTCTTAGGATTGGACTTCAGTCAGCCAAATTTACTATCAGTAGCTGAAGTTTGTGCCCAACCATCTCTTCCACCCCTATTTTTGGGAAATGGAGCTTTCAACTCAGCCAGGGAATGGCTCCCAAGACGTTGTGTGCTGCCAGTGGGGGATAGCCACTGGCCTCCACAGCATGTAGTACCCTACTCATGAATCTTCACTGCAGATGGGCCGTCTCCTCTTTCTGTTCTTCCAAGGATGTTGCAAGATGCTCTTCTGGTCTCCAGAGATAGCTCTGGGTGATTACTAACTGCACTGTAGGATAAGCTGACTCGTAGGGCTCCTTACACTCTGCCTCCACCTTGCTGCTCTCTCCTTTCCTTTAGGTTTTTGAACATATTTATGATAGCTGCTTTCATTGACTGCTTTTTTTCTGGTATTGGGCCATACTTTCTTGTTTCTGTGCATGTCTCATGAGTTCTTCTTGAAAACTGGACATTTTATCTTTAATAAAATGTGTCAACTCTGGAAATTAGATACCCCGACAGCATGTGGTTTGTTCTTGTTGTTGTTTTTGGTTACTGCTGTTTAGCTTGTTTTTTCTTGCTGTTGCTGCTGTTGTTTGTTTAGTGACTTTTATGGACTACTCCTAAACATCTATATTCTTTGTCCTGTGCAACCACTGAACTATATGCTCAGTTAAGTTTAATACAGGCATACCTTGGAGATATTGTGGGATCAATTCCATACCACCATAATAAAATGAGTCATGTAAATTTTTTTGGTTTCCTAGTACATATATTTGTTTACACTATATGGTAGTCTATTAAATGTGCAATAACATTATGGCTAATAAAACAATGTACCTACCTTATTTTAAAAATACATTATTACTAAAAAATTTTAACCATCATCTGAGCATTCAGCAAATCATAATATTTTTGTTGGTAGAGGGTCTTGTCTCAGTGTTGATGGTTGCTAATTGAACAGGGTGGTGTCTGCTGAAAGCGGAGGTGGCGGTAGCAATTTCTTAAAATAAGACTACACTGAAGTTTGTCACATCAACTGAACCTTCCTTTCATGAAAGATTACTCTGGAGCATGCAATGCTGTTTGACAGCATTTTATCCACCATAGAACTTCTTTCAAAATTGGAGTCAGTCTTCTCAAGCCCTAATGTTGTTATCATCATAAATTTATACAACATTCTAAATCCTTTGTTGTCAGTTAAACAATGTTCACAGCATCTTCACCAGGAGTAGATTCCATCTCAAAAAACCACTTTCTTTTCTCATCCATAAGAAGCTCCTCATCCATTAAACTTTCATCATGAGACTGCAGCAATTCAGTCACATCTTCAGGCTCTACTTCTAATTCTAGTTCTCTTGTTATTTCTACCACATTGGCAGTTACTTCCTCCACTGAAGTTAGAATCCCTCAAAGTCATCCATGAGAGTTGGAATCAACTTCTTCCAAACTCCTATTAATGTTGATATTTTGACTTCCTCCCATGAATCACTAATGTTCTTAACAGGGCCTAGAATGGTGACTCCTTTTCAGAAGGTTTTCAATTTACTTTGCCCAGATTCATGAAAGGAATCACTATTTTGGCAGATATAGCATTATGAAATGTATTTCTTAAGTATTAAGATTTGAAAGGCAAAATGGCTCCTTGATCCATGGGCTGAAGAATGGATTTTGTAGTAGCAGGCATGAAAACAACATTCATCTTGTTGTGCACCTCCATCAGACCTCTTGAGTGACTAGGTGCATTATTAATGAGCAGTAATAGTTTGAATTTTTTCTGAGCTGCAGGTCTTAAGAGTGGGTTTAAAATAGTCAGTAAACCATGTTGTAGACAGATGTGCTGTCTCCCATACTTTGTTTTTCCATTTATAGAGCACAAGCAGAATAGATATAGCATAATTCTTAGAAGCCCTAGGATTTTCAGAATGGCAAATGAGCATTGGCTTCAACTTAAATCACCAGCTGCATTAGCCCCTAACAAGAGAGTCTACCTGTTCTTTGAAGCTTTGAAGCCAGGCATTCTGCTCTCTAGCTATGAAAGTCTTGGATGGCATCTTCTTCCAATATAAGACAGTTTTATCTACACTGAAAATCTGTTGTTTAGTATAGCCATCTTCATCAATTATCTTAGCTAGGTTTTCTGGAAAACTTGCTGCAGCTTCTACATCAGCACTTGATGCTTCAAATTGCACTTTTATGTTATGGAGAAGGCTTTTTTCTTTACACCTCATGAGCCATGATCCAACTTCTGCTAACTTCAAACTTTTCTTCTGCAGCTTCCTCACCTCTCTTAGCCTTCATAGAAATGAAGAGAGCTAGGATCTTGCTTGGGCTAGGCTTTAGCTTAAAATATTTTTGTGGCTGGTTTGATCTTCTATCCAGACTACTAAAATTTTCTCCATATCAGCAATAAGACTATTGCACTTTCTTATAATTTGTGTGTTCACTGGAGTACCATTTTTAAGTTCATTCGAGAACTTTTCCTTTTCATTCACAACTTGGTTAACTGTTTGGTGCAAGAGGCCTAGCTTTCTGCCTATCTTGGCTTTTGACGGCGTCCTCACTGGGCTTAATCATTTCTAGCTTTTAATTTAAAGTGAAAGACATGAAACTCCTCCTTTCACTTGAACACTTGGAGGCCATTTTAGGATTAAATGGCCTAATTTCAGTACTGTTGTGTCTAGGGGAGTAGGGAAGCCCGAGAAGAGGGAGAACAGTCAGAACACACACAGCATATATCAAGTTTGCCATCTTATATGGGTGCAGTTTTTGAAAAGAATTTCAAAATATTACAATAGTAATATCAAATGTCACTGAGCAGATCACCACAATAGATATAATAATAATGAAAAAGTTTGAAATTGTGAAAATTACCAAAATGTGAAACAGAGACATGAAGTGAGAGCATGCTGTTGGAAAAATGGCACTGACAAATTTGATCAACACATAAGAGTTGCCACAAACATTCAATTTGTTAAAATGCACTATCTGTAAAGCACAGTAAAGTAGAAAACAATAAAAAGAATTTTGCCTTTAGTCATCTGATGATTGGACAGAGATATCTTTAAATGCCTTGAAACAATGTCTCCCATTTTTTGCCAAGGGGCTCTGTTATGTGTACTAGGGATAGCTTCAACTCACAAGCAGGCATTTTATAACTGTCTTCCTCTTCACTTCCTGCCACTATAGAGCCTCAAAATTAGCCAAAGTGAGAGTTAGTGCCTTCTCAGGTCTTTCCTGGGCACACACACACCTTTGATCATGGTGCACAACTCTGTGCATGCATGTGCCCTTCAGGTATTCCAGGAAGATGTTGGAGCACATATTCTCCAGTTTTTCCTTTAAAGGTTTTTGGTGAGCGTCTTGTTAGCCCCAATTAGCAACACTCCATGTTAAACAATTGGTACTGAATGCTTTTGATAAATGCCCTGCTGGTAAGGCTGTTCATACAGAGTGAGGTCTGACAAGCCTTGAGAACAGAGCTCTTCAGCAAGCTGCCAGACAAGTCAAATTGTGATAATTCTCTCAATTTGGGTTTCTGGGGAGCTTCAAGCCTATTCTGCTCCCTCCAGTGGCTGTTAGGCTGCAGGTTTTCATAGCTAGGTAGCTGTGATGCTATTGACCTTTAAAGCTATAGCAGAGCTTGGGAAAGGGGGATGGGACTAAGGCAAGTTAAAACCCCACAAGGCTCACTGTTCTTACCAAGATTTATTCCTTTTCTTTCAACAAACATTCCTCAGACTGTTGCCAGCCTTTGGTTAATTTTCAGAGTTGCCAGCCTTTGGTTAATTTTCAGAGTTCCTAAAATGTCGATTTTGACAATTTGGGACAGTATTTTCACTGATTTTAAGAAGGAATGGATTTTTAGAGGTCAGTCCAGAAGCGCAGCTCCCCATTTTATTTCTTCAGAGCACTTATCAGAACACTTTTTTAAAGGTGGCCTTTGAAATGATATTATACTTAATTTTTGTTTATTATCCAATTCCCACTCAAATTTAAACTACAGGAACAAGGGCATTGTCTGTCTTGACAACTTTTCATCTGTCAAGAATTGTGAAAGGGCTAAAATTTTACCCTGACATTTTGAAAAGTTAATCTGCCACAATGTCATGAATGCTGACAGAAGACACAAGCCTCTTGGGTGTGAAATATAGAACTGTTACTCACTGCACTGCCAACAGCATGAGTTTCATGTTCCCATCAATTCCCTTTGACCCTCAAGTCCCACAGTGGTGATGCAATGTAGCTCAGATAGATGCTATGCATTCAGTGGGTTTATAGAACAGATAAGGAACTGCAAGATTAAGGAATCCCATTCTTTTATAATGGACTGCAAGCAAACTCCCCTTTGCCCTACCTGCCCTTTTTTCTCCCTAGAAGTAGGCACTATAACTTCCAAGGATGTTTGCTATATGAACATCACTGAAAAGATAGTCTAAAACCAAAGCTTTCAATGTCTCCGATTGTACAATATGCAGAAACATGAGAAACATGTTGATAAATGTCTCCCAACATCATCCTCAAGCTTTAGGCAGTATCTGACACACTGTAGACATGCAAATATTTGTTGAATGAAAGAAGAAAACCTTTTTGTTCCAAGAACTTCTATCTCCATCAATATATTCTATTTACACAAATAAGGGAAGTATTTATTTTTATCTTGTATATGAAGAGAAATCTTGAATAAGAACCTAATAACTTTCATGGAAATTTTCAACAGCAGTGTGGCAAGTGAAATTGTAAGACTTTTATTGGCTTTTTTGTTTGTAAAGAGAAGAATTTACCTGCTGGACTCTCAAAGGAGCTCAGTCTCTTCTGTACCTTTCCTTCCTCACCCTAAAAAGGAAATATTACTGCCATACATTATCAGGGCAAAAACATTTAGCTAAACCATGCAGCTAAGGTCACAATGCCTATTTTTAGTGTCCATCTTTAGTGATTTCCAATCCCTAGAAAAGTAAAGAAGGAGGGCCTAGAATTCACTTCTTTGTGGACAAATGAGCAAATATCCCATTTTACTTGCTGCTACTCTCTCTCCCCTTACACACATACATATACACAAACATACACACACACAGACATATATACATACACCCTTCCTCTGGTTCACGCTCTCAAAATTCTCAATGTTTTTGCTTATTCCACTTGACTAAATGAGAGCTTAAAGGAAGCATTTTCCCTGAACCTATATGGGACAAACTTCCTCTACTCTTTCATTGTGCTTTTGTCACATATAGGAACACTTTGTTCCTCAACTTGAAAAATAATATTCAAAATCAAGTTTTGGGCTTTGGGGTATTAGTAGGCAGAAAGGCCCTGCTGGATATTATTTTTCTAGTCCCTTCAGATCAAACTCCTCAAGAAAAAAGAGGTCCCTATATGGATCCAGAATGTTTCACACTATCCAGTCATGTTTTTCAAAATTCTTTCCTGTTTTCAGCCAAACTCCCATTAAAAGTAAAATCTCTCTGCAGCAATAACATCTCAGTGAGGACAACCAAATGTCCAGTTCTGCTGGAAAAGTCACTTTTAATTATCTATTTTTTAAAACTTTTTTGTATAATCAGTTTTTGAAGTCCATACAAGGATATATTTTACACGTGATTTTCTTACAAAGTACTCCTTTACAATTAGGATTGAAATTTTTAAACAAAAATGTGGTCAGTGTTTGCCTTTGAAAACATCTTTGCCGAATGTTATGTAGAAGACCTGACTAATCATGACTTGAAACATACCTGATGAACAAAACTTTTTTAACATTTCCTTTTCAAACTCCTTTGCTCCAGTCCTAGCGCAGAAAAAGTTGGATGCTCCTGCAAAGCATTATCGTAACAGAACACCGTCAGTCTGGCAAATGTTCCATTGCTACTGTTAACATTGCACAGATTCTACCTTTTGTCTTTTTACAGTTTTTATTCTTTAAAAAAGCCATTTTGTGTTTCACTTGTAAAGTAGGAAGATGTGGTCATAGTTGAAGCATCATTTTTAGGAGAGCTTTCCAAAGCTGATTGTTTCCCCCAAAACTGTGCTTCTTGTGGTCCCATAGGTATTAAAGCAATAGGAGCAAGGAAAGCAAAATGTGCGCAGCTCTTCTAGTTGTACAGACTAGCTGTCACTGGGTTGGCCTAAATGGGCCTGGCAGTAAATTTCAAAAAGGATTTGGAATATTCTCTCTTCCTGGCCCTTCTCTTTAAAGGGTAAAATATTACTATTTAGAATGGAAGTAAGAATTATTGTAATATAATGTTTGCAAGCTTAAAGGGAAAAAAAACACCCTGATGAAAACATTGGGTTAAAAACTTGTACCTGGTTTGGTTTACTTCATCCTTCCTGCCAGTGTTATGTTGATGGAGATGTTTATTTCATTCTTTAATTATTGTTTTATTTTCTCCTTTGTATCTGAAGTATCTTTAATTTATTTAATATCCATATTTTCAAGCTCTGCCATTTCTGGAATTATGTTAGTTATTAATATTTATGTAAATCCAGAGTGTGCACTCACTGTTTACTATGTTAGACTTATCTCCAAAGATTTCCTTTTAAAAATGTCCCTGCCTTTTTTTTTTTTTTTTTTTTTTTTTTTTTTTTTTGAGGTGCAGGTACAGGGATTGAACCCAGGATTTCGTATATGGGAAGCTGGCACTCAACCACTGAGCTACATCGGCTCCCCTGAGTTAGTTTTTTTCATGTGTTTGCTTTGCTTGATGTTTGTTTTTGTTTTTTTTTTTTTTTAGAGGCACCAGGGATAGAACCCGGGACCTCCCATGTGGGAAGCAGGTGCTCAACCACTTGAGCCACATCTGCTTCTCTACCCCCTCCTTAATTTTTACATTCCTTACTGTTTTACTAAATATTAAGTGTTCTTTGGCAATTTTGGTGCTTATGTATATGGGGAGACAAAAATAAAATGAATCTGTCATTACATCTGAAAGTTTGTTTAAAACTCATAGATCAAATGTGCCTTAATGAATTTTTTATAATTTAGATTTCAAACAATGATAGGATTACCATTTTAATATATGTCACTGGAGATCTGCTTATTTGTAAATAGCCTATTGCTCATTTAGAAAAATAAACCAGTGAAATAAATAAATGTAAAATCTCTCTCGGCCTTGCTTTGTCCTTTGAAAAAGGTAGCTGGTTAAGAACAAGCTCTAATATGCAGGACCTTGTAACAACTGGCATCCCAATTCCATGCATTTCATGCACAGTCAATTTTTGAAAGAGTAACATTACTATAGAAGAGATTGCGTCTCATTCTGCAGTCATTTTATATTCTGCCTCATGTTTTTTTAAACAAATAGAAAATACTATAAAAGAATTATTTGCATAATTTAGCCATTACCAAATATAACTGTTTTTTTCTATGTCTACATTGTTTTATAAACTTCAAGAACATCACATCATTTTCAGTTACAAATTGCTTTAAGTTTATTATTCTGGCTTTCCTTGGTATGTTTAAAATTCATATTTCAATTGTGCTTGTTTTGTCATTGAAATGGATTCATTTTGTGTTATTCTGATAAACATACTTATATTGTGGATCATTTATATATCTCCGGTGCAGATAGCTACTCTGAAGTTTAAATCATTTCTCTCATTTAATAGGTTTTTAATCATAAATGTTTAAACTACTTCATTTAACTCTTATTCGGATTTCTTGTTTTCTCTTGTAAATGGATTTCCTAGTAACACTCTCTGAGTCAATTCTAACCCCAAAAGCTGAGAATATTATTTCTTTACAGTTAAATACATTTTCTGTATTTCACAAAAGCCAATTATTTATCTCATATATCCACATTTGAAGTTACTTTTAAATTTGTTGCTTCTTGTCTTAAAAGGTATAATGATTACATTCAGTGCTCAAAATAATCACTATACTATACAACAATTATCATATTTATAGTTTCATTCTTTTTGCCTTTGACCTTTTGTCCAACCATAAATATACTTTGCCTTACTCAAATCTTGAACCATAAGAAATTATTAATGATGAAATAAGTCATTAGAATTTGAAGCATAAAGAGAAGGTTTTGTCCCTACTTTTCTTTTGTGGTCAATTTTCTTCTGTTCTTCAAGAAAAAAAGTTTAAAACACTTTTATCAAGTCCATGCTTGCCTTTACTTTAAAACGTATTTTTAAATGTAATAGAGTAATATTGGTCAACAATCCTGTACTTAATTTCTTATGTTAATACTCCTACAACACCACCACTTCCAGATCATAATAGGCCTTCAAAAATATTAAAGGAACAATTGCTCTATTAGGCAGAGCAGGTAATGTGCTATAGATACTTTGTATCATTTTCTGTAATTTTCATATGAATTCTGTATTGTAATTATCCCCATCTTTCAAACAAAGAAATTGAGGCTCAGACTACACTACTTATAATAGCTAAACCAGAAACCCAGGTCTTTCCATTTCTAAAGCTTATATTCTTTCGGTATACATGTCACAAATTTCTGTGTATCTCAATTTGGACCAAGTTCCAATGAAACTTGAACTACCATTTATTGTTTCTGACAGCCACCTCTTTTTGAAAATATGTAGGGATTTTTACTATTCTGCTCAACTTCAGTGGTCTTTTTCACTTTTAAAAGGTGCCAAAGGTGGCAGAGGTGGAAAACTCTGAAATAGAGATATTACTTTCGAAGTCTTCTTATAGAAAAGTATTACTTGTAACTTGCAAAGAAATTGGTTAATGATAGATAACTTGTCTTCTTATTATGCAAGGAGTGCTGCTTTTTTTTGTCTAACATTCATCTGCATTTCAGCCACGATTAAAATCACCACAATATTGTAGTAGGGCCCGCTCCCATAACTATTCCCACCTTACCTCAAACCACTAAGAATGGCAATTTCTTTCAAAATCTGTTAAGTGAGAGACAGAGTTTGAATTTTCAGATCAAAAGACCTACTAAAAAGGGGCAATCTTTGGGGTGTTTTACTGAATGCTCAAACCCTTGCAGTTTTTTGCCAATTGCTTTGTGTCTTTCTACACATTAACTAGTATTTCAAATTTTCTTCCTAGAGCTTTTATAGTTTGAAATCTGTCCCAGGAGTGGGCTTAAGTGACAGGCCTCATGGAAATTTTTTTTAATATCTAAAGAGGAAAAGAAGGAATACTTTCCAAATGAAAGAAATATTTACTTGGAAAGAGAAATTCTCTAAAGGGAATACCCACTACGGCTAGCTCTATGCTTTACTGTTTCAATACTTCTGTGTAGACTTACCAGGCCACATCAACTGGTGATGGGAGACTTCGGGAAAAGCAAAGGAGCAGAGGAGAATGATCTTAAGATGGAGAAGAAAAAGACTAAACCACATGAAAGTACTGTGGCATTCCTGTTAAGTATGAAAAGAGATCCCAAACCAAAAAGATATAATACAAATGTTAACAACAGGGACCTTACCTGGGTCAGCCCTTGGGCACCAAACCCTCTAGAAGAAATAATACTCAAAAAGAAGAGAACCCTTTCTTTTGAGAAAACAAGGCTTCTTAGAAACAATGACTCTCCCCAGAATAAAACAGACTGAAAATATGAAGATCCAGTTAAGCCTCTAGGTATGGCATAAGTCCGTAAAATTTTCTAAAAGGTTGAGTTTACTCTAGGTGAATCTAACCAGTGGAAAAGTAGCGCAGGTTGCTTGCTCACATTGTTAACAGTACTGAGAATGTAAGAAACCAAAGTCCTTGTGGAATTCTGACAATATTTTAAGGTAAAATATATTGAATCACAATATAAATATGATTTTTAGAAAGTTATGGATAATAAACCTTAATATCACACTTTTCAATTATAATTGAATATATAATTTTGGAGTAAGTGAAAAACTAGGGTCTCAAATTTACAATGTTACTAAATTTTTGAAGTAATGTGTCTGCAAAATGCCATTCTACAACCTCTATCTCAGAAGAGAAATACTAAAATAGAAACCTGGACTCTCAAAAAAAAACAAAACATGTTAATGAAGTACATGATAATATGAATAAAAAGTAGCACTCACATAAACTTTAAGTGTTTAATTTTACTTATGTATTCTTTCCTTCATAATGACAAGAGCTATTAACTTTTTGCAGATGACTTCCTATGCCAGTTGTACTCCACCTCTTCGACAATGCAGAAGTGTCTTTAGAGAGACACGCCTAGAAAAGAAGGTTCACGTTTATTATTAGTTGTGATACAATTTCAAAGATAGGAAACACCACAGTGCTTCTACCAGAATCCATCCACCACGTCAGTTTTACAAGGACAAAATATATGCCCATTTGCAGAACTGTTGTTTGACTGCCTCTTTTTTCACATCTCCCCAACAAAATTAATTTGTGAATACTACAGTGTCATTACACCTTCGTCCAAGACATCAGTCTTGGGCTCATAATCTTTGTTTCTCCTCCATTCTTTCTAATGTACATCAATGTCTTAAGATAGTTAGTTCTCTCTGACCTTTATTCTCTCACCAGTACCTTCCTCTTTGTCTGCAAACTTGCCCAAATTTTCCACTTAATGTAAAAATTTAAAAAGCAACCATTTATTTTATTATCTCTTCTCTCTGAAATACCCTTTGCACTCCTTAATTGAAGTTCCTTGGAGTTCCTTCCACATGTTGTATTAACTCCACTCCTCACTATAACACAGCTCCTGCTCCCATGACTCTACTAAACTGCTCTATTTTTATTGCTAAAAGATCAGTCATCAAATAAGATAGCTTCTTTTCAGTTCTCATGGTCTTTTACCTTTCAGAATCAACTGACTCCACTAAATATTACTTATTTAACAACTATTTTCCTGTATATTTCATCTTATAATTTCCACTGGCATTCCACCCATCTCTCTGACAATTCATTTTTTTCTTTCACCAGTTTCTCTACAATGGTTTCTCTACACTCCTTAATTCTTGGTGTTACATACAGATAGTCTTCTCATCAACCACTCAGTGGCTTTAGATACTACTTAATATGCCATTTGTTTCTTTAAATGCCTGCCATCCTTCCATATGTTCCTAGGATTGCATTCATCATTGAAGCCTTATGGCTAAATTCAGTGAACATTATTTGGTAATTATATAAACTTTCTATTGTGGCATCTGATGTTGTTGATCAAACTTGATATCTCAAAAATCCCTTACCTTAACAACAGTAACATCTTAAATTACTTTTATTCAACTGTATGGCCACTACTTGGTTCTAGTCTATATTTTCTTTTATCCAGAGGGCATAACCAGTCTCTTAATGGGCATCTATACACAATAAGTATTTATTGAGTAGCCACAGCACTGCTGATTGTGGATGAGGATACAGTGGTAAATAAGCCAGATGAAAAACATGTACACATGGAGATTGCGGTCTAGTAGGGAAAAGAAGCTGTAAAACATAACTACAGGTCTCATCGGTAACTGCACATACCAGGTTTAAGGGAACATAATACAAGGGAATTTAACATAGAATTCAGGTCATGAAAAAAAAAAAAAAAAGATACAATGTTTATACTGAAATGTAAATGACAAGGAGTTAGGCAAGCACTGAATAGTTAAACAAGGCCCCAGGTTGCGGTACAGCTTGGAGAGATTTCAGGGACAAGAGAGAAGGACATTCAAAGAACTGAAGGCTATAGAGTATTGCTGAAAAATTATGGAAGGATGACATGGTGAGTAAGGATAGAGGCACCAGATAAGACTGTAGTAGTAGGCAGAAGCACAGTACTTGAGGACTTTATCCCAAAGTCAAAGAGAAACTATGAAAGGGCTCAAAGGAGTTGAAAACTTCACATTAAGATGTGAAGAATGAGTTAGAGATAAATAATATTGGAGGCAGGGAAAATGTCAATGAGACAGCTATCGTAGCTAGAAATATAAAGCATGTGTCAATGGACAGGAGAACAGTGGACAAATATATGTGTGTGTGTGTGTGTGTACACACACACACACACATATATATATGGTATAACTATGACAAGTCTTGGTGAGTATTGCATGCAGAGTTCAAGGGAGAGGGGAAGAGTAAGGATTTACTATCAGGTTCTTGTTTGGTCAATTGGCATTAAAGTGATGCCAATGACTAAAACAGAAAACACTGGAAGAATAATTGGTTTGAGAGAAAACATGCATGATGAGCTTGATTTTTTTTTTTTAACATTGTCTCTGGGGTGCCTGGGAGAATCCAAGAAGAAATACTCAGGAGGCAATTTTATATTTGGATCTGGAGTAGAGGTTGGATATGTATTTGGCCATTAATTGCATATAGCTAACAATTTAAACTCTGAGAGAAAATAAGATACTAAGAAAGATTATTCAATGATCTTTGCCTGTTCTCTGTGCTTACTATGGGCTCCTATTTCTTCCCTCTATACATACCACTTATCATACTCAATTATTATTCTCTTGTCGCCCATAATTTATATATGATGTCCGCTCTAATGGCAGAGATGATACCTTACTCATTTCTGTATTACCAAAATTTAGTATCATGACTGGAACATATTAGAATTCCAAAGAAGATCTGTTAAATGAGTGAGTGAATGAATGGATAAGTGAAAATAACTTCAACTGTAACCCTATTCTCTCTTCTGAACTACAAATATTTTATCTACCTGTAAGATCTGAATTACCAAGAATCATATCCCCCATCCATATTTATGGTGTCCATGGACCACCTGGGTTCCTGACAAAACACAAATTTGGTTTCTAAATCTAGATGCATACTATAATCACTGGGTATCCTATTCAATATACATATTCCTGAGTATCTCCTCAAACTTGGCAAGTCAGAATCTGTGGGGATTAATTTTTTTAATTTTTTTATATTTTTAAAGATGCTTTAGATACATAAATGTTACATAAAAAATATAAGGGATTCCCATATGCCCCACTCCCACACTTTCCCACATTAACAACATCCTTCATTAGTATGATACATTTGTTACAAAAGATGAACCCATATTGAAGCATTGCTACTAACAATGGACTACAGTTTAGAGTTTACACTCTATCCCACACAATTTTGTAAGTTGTGACAAAATAGACAATGGCCTGTATCCATCACTGCA
>JAQZBX010042058.1:0-22133 GCA_029593785.1 Cabassous unicinctus | reverse complement strand
CAGTGTTTTTTTTTTTTTCAAGAAAGTGAGCTGCATTTTTGCAAATGCTTTTTCAGCTTCTGTAGATGATCATGTAGTTTTTTTTTCATTTGATCTCTTTATGTGGTGTAATACATTGATTGATTTTCTTAAGTTGATCCATTCTTGCATACCCAGGATGAAACCCAATTGGTCATGGTGCATAATTTGTTTGCTGTGGTGTTTAATATGATTAATAAGTATTTTGTTGAGTATTTTTGCATCTAGGGTCATTAGAGAGATAAGTCTGCAAATTTCCTTTCTTGTGGCATCTTTGGTTTTGGTATTAGGGTAATTTTGACATCATAAAATGAGTTAGGCAATGTTCCTTTTACTTGTATTTTTTTGGAAGTGTTTAAGCAGGATTGCTGTTAGTTCTTTCCAGATTGTTTGGTAGAATTCAACTGTGAAGCAGTTTGGTAATTGGTTCTTCTCAGTTTGGAGGTTTTTGATGATTAATTCTATCTGTTTACCTGTGATTCAACTGTTGAGTTCAATTTCTTCTTTCATCAATTTAATCTGCTTGTGTGTTTCTAGGAATTTATCCATTTCCTCTAAATTATCATTCTTACTGGCACATAATTTTTCAAAGTATCTTGTTATGATATCCTTTATTTCTTTGGGGTCACTGGTGATATCGCCTTCCTCATTTCTTATTTTGTATATTTGCATCTTCTCTCCTTTTTTGTTTGTTAGTCTATCTAAGGATTTGTCAATTTTATTGTTCTTCTTGAAGAAACATCTTTTGGTTCTGTTTATTTTTCCTAGTGATTCCTTATTTTTTATTTCATTTAATTCTTCTGTATTCTTTGTTATTACTTTCTTTCTACTTTCTTTGGGATAAGTTTGTTGTTCTTTTTCTAATTCCTACAGGTGTGCAGTTAGGTTTTCAATTTTACGTCTTTCTTCTATATTGACATATGCATTTATGGCTATGAATTTCCCTCTTATTACAACTTTTGCTTCATCCCATAGGTTTTGATATGTTTGGGTTTTTATTTTGTCATTTTCATTCATTTCAAGGTAGTTACTGATTTCTTTTGAAGTTTCTTCCTTGACCCACTGTTTGTCTAGGAATGTGTTGTTTAACTTCCATATCTTTATGCCTAATCTGGTTCTCAGTCCCTTCCTGATTAGCTTCATTCCATTGTGGTCAGAGAAAGTACTTTGTATAATTTCAGTCTTTCTGAGTTCATTGAGAATTTTTCTGTGGCCTAGCATGTGGTTTATCAGAGAGAAGGACCCATGTGCACTTGAGAAAAAGTATATCCCACTGTATTTGGTTGTAGTGTTCAGTATATGACTATTAGGGCCAGATTCTCTAATGTATTATTCAGAGTATTTGTTTCTTTATTGATTTTCAGTCAAGATGTACTGTCTAATGGTGATAATGTTGTATGAAAGTCCCCCACTACAATTGTAAAGGCATCTATTTCTCCACTAATTTTCTCCAGTGTTTGTCTCATGTATTTTGAGGCACTCTGGTTAGGTGCATGAATCTTTATGACTGTTCTTTCTTCTTAAAGATTACCCCTTTTACTAATATATAGTGTCTGTATTTATCTCTTACAATAGTTCTGCATTTGAGGTCTATTTTATCTGATATTAGTGCACCTTCTCCCACCCTTTTTGGGTTATTGTTTGCTTTTAATATTGTTTTCCAGCTATTCACTTTCAGCCTCCTTGAATCCCTGAGTTTATGGTCACCTATTGTAGACAGCATATGGTTGGATCATATTTCTTATCCATTCTGCCTATCTGTGTCTCTTGACTGGTGAGTTTAAGTCATTAACATTCAATGTTATTTCTTTCAAGGAATTACTTAGATTAGCCATATTTTCCTTGGGTTTATATATGGCATATGTTGTTTCTATTTCTCTTTTTGTCTTTTTAGTTGTTCTTACACTCTCCTCCAACTCCATCTCTCCTGAGTTTTTCCTTTCAACCTGAAGAACTCCCCTTATTATTTCTTGAAAGGCAGGTTTATTATTGGCATAATCTCTTATTTTACGTTTATCTGTGAATATTATGAAATTGCCACCATTTTTGAATGCTAGCTTTGCTGGAAAGAGAATTTTTGGCTAGAAGTTTTTTTTCTTCTTTTACTACCTTAACTCTGTCATACCATTGTCCTCTTGCTTCCATGTATTCCAATGAGAAATCACCACTTAATCTTATTGAGTTCCTTGTATGTGATGAGCATGTTCCCCATGGATTAGGGTAGGGTAGGTTGCCAACTCATTGCTTTGAGAGGACTGGGCCTGTATGCCAAAGGTAAGGGAGGGTGCTTTCTTAACTTCACTGTACTAGGGAGGTTAAGACTCTAACCCAAAGTTTGAGTAAATTTTGGCAATCCCTCCAATGAATTGGAGGTGAGGTCTGGATCTTGATTGCCACCCAGATGCATGATGAGGGTAGAACCAAGAAAACAGCCATTGGATAAGCCTGTAGAAAGGGTGAGTCCCCATGAGGCCCCAGGGAGAAAAAAAAACATTATCTTAAGAATGACTCTCAGACTTTGACATGGAACAGAATATGCACTGAAGTTTTACTGAACTGTAGGGGATGCCAGACTCATATTTCCCACCCAAATTCTCCTTATGGTAATGCAAATGTTTATCTTTTGTCTGTCCATTTGTATATTGGAAGCAAATAAATTGTTTTGTAAATTTCAGAGGTCTACAGCCAGACTGGACTTTCTCCCAAGAAAAACTGAATTTCTTTAAATTGATTGTGATATGATTTTGCATTTAGTAGTATTACTGAATTAAGGTTTTTTTTTGAATACTGTAATGTCTTTTTGGAATTCAGAGGATGGAGTATAACAGTTGATATAGTTTATGAGTTCCAGTAATATATATTGGAGTATGTTTGTGAACTGGTCTGTTCTTCTGGGCATATAAGATTGGATTGAATTCAAAAGTTTTACTTTTACTGATTAAATAATGATTAAGGCCTTTGTGGGCCATGCCAATAGGACTTTGAGTCCATGCCCCTTTGGTGGGTGGGAACTCAGAGAGAAAATGACATGGCAGAGGAGAAAGTTAGAGTTTTGGTCTTGGAGACCAGGAAGTAAGCACACAGAGTAACAGATACATAATGAAAGAAAGGAGTTTCCATTAGATATGGCAGAGGCCCTAGGAAGATAGATGAACCATTTGCCTGACAGTTTAGAGCTGGCACTTTGCAGAGAGCAGAGCAGCTGAGCCAGGAGAGAAATAAGTCCTGGGAGAGAGACAAGATTTTTCCCAGCCTGAAGCTGAAATTGGAAGAAGAAGCTGGGACCACAGAGCCTGAGGAAGAAGAGGAAGACTAAACACTCACAGAAATCACCCATCGTCTTTCATAAACATGTGGCAACAGACTCTGGGTGAAAAAATACCTCTTGTGGTACCTTGAGTTGGAATCTTTAGTGCCTTGTGACTGTAAGCTTGTACCCTAAATAAATACCCTTCATAAAAAATAACCAATTTTTGGCATTTTGCATCAGCACCCCTTTGGCTGGCTAATACATTCTGTGTTCATGGATTAGAATTCTAATTATCAATAACTTGTCAATTCTCCCCAAACTGATTTATAGATTCAATGCTGTCAAAATAAAAATAAAAATAATAACAAGCTTTATTGCAGAAACAGAAAAGAAAATTATTGTATTTATTTGGAAGTGTAAGGGGCCACAAATAGCCAAAAATGTCTTTAAAAAGAAGACTGAAGTTAGATGTCTCTCAAGTCCTGAGTTTAAACCCTATTACCTATCTAAAGTGATAAAACAAGATGGTATTGGCATAAAGATAGACATGTTGATCAATGGAATAGAATTGACAGTTCAGAAATAGATTCTCAAATTTATGGCAAAGAGATTTTTGAAAGGCTGTCAATCACAAACACCTGGGGCAGAACAGTCTATTGACAAATAGTGCTTGGAGAACTGGGTACCCTTATCCAAAAGAAAGAAAGAGGACTCTTATTTCACACCTTATAGAAAAATTAACTCAGCATGGATCAAGGACTTCAATATAAATGCTACAATGATAAAAATCGCAGATGAAAATATAGGAAGCATCTTCAAGTTGTTGTGATAGGGAGAAGTTTTTTAAACCTTACATCTAAATCACAAGCAATGAAATAAAATTAGATAAATGGGACATGATCAAAGTTCAACACTTGTTCTTCAAAATTGTTTTCAAGAAAGTAAAAGGGAAGCCTACTCAATGGGAAAAAATATTTGCAAAATACTTATCTAAAAAGATTTTATCTCAAATTTGTATAAAGAGGCCATATAACTCAATGATAAAAAGACAAGTAACTCAATTAAAAATTGGGCAAAATTATTGAATAGACATTTTTCCAAAGAGGAAATACAAATGTCCAAAAAGTATATGGAAAAATGTTCAACATTACTAGCTAGCAACAGCATTATTCACAATTGCTTAAATATGTAACCAGCCCAAGTGTCCATCAACAATGTGTGGAAAAACACAATGTGCTATATAGATACAATGGAATCCTAAACAGTTCTAAGAAGAAATAAAATAAGGATACATATGACAACATGGATGAACCTGGAGGACATTAGGTTGAGTGAAGCAAGCCAGACACAAAAGGACAAATATTGTATGGTCTCACTAATTTGAACTAAATATAATGAGTTGACTCATTGATATAAACACTAGGGTATCGGCTACTAGGAGATAGAATGTGAGTTGAGAATGGGCATTGGCATTTATTGTATGGTGAATTTTTGTAAGGTTTATTGTAAAAGTGTGAAAATGAATAGATTTGTGGTGACACATTACAGTACCATAACACTGATGATTTATAAATGTTATTGTGGCTAAAAGCAGTAGTCTGTGAAAGTGAATGTCAATTGAAAGTAAGCTAAAGAATAATCTAGGGACTAAATAACATAGTGTTTTCTGGGGTGGATGCAGATTGTGGTTAATAATATAAATATAACAATGTTTTTCTTTTACAAAGTGGTAAGGACTTATGTAATTTATGGATGGTAGTTAACAGCAATACTGTAATATTTTTGCAGCAATTGTAAAGAAAATATTATTTCAGCTTGAAAGAAAAGAGTAGGTGTGTACATGGGGGTATGGATTCTTTCCTTTTATAATCATGTAAATTTTCTAAAATTGACTGAGGTGATAACAGTACAACTCTGTGGTGCAATGAGAGTCATTGAGTGTGCACTCTGAATGGATTTTGCAAAGCATCAGACTGTATAACACAGTGAATCCTGTGGTGGAAAATGGACTGTGGATAACAGCAAATATGAGAACATTCTTTCATGAAATATAACAAGTATATAATGAAATACAGGGTGTTAATAATTGGGTGGATTGGAGGAAAATACACCAAATGTAAGATATTGTCTATAGTTAGAAAAAATGTTTTGATTATGCTCTTTCATAATTTGTAACAAATTTCATAACAATACAAGGTGTTGGTGGTGGGATGATATATGCAAGCCTTGTATGTTGATTTGCATGTTTGTTGTATAGGTTCACAACTTTTACTATACACTCATTATGTATATATGTTTATGTATGAATGATATACTTCAATAAATTTTTTAATGAAAAAAAGAAAAATGAAGCTATTAATTCTGAGGCTGTGAAGATGTGCAAATGAAGGCATCAACAGGTGATGCTTTTCTCCCAAAAAACTGCCACTGGTGGTCCTGGACTTCTCAGTCACATGATACGGGACATGGTGATGTCTCCCTCCTCTTTCAGATCTTGTTGCTTTCAGATTCTGGCTGTTGCCTGTGGAATTTTATCTCAGTTTCTATGAATTCCTTACTGAGTTCCTGTGTCAATTTTTCTGTCTCTGCAACTCCCTCTCTCCATATTTAGCCAATTATAAAGGACTATTTTAAGAGGATCAAGATACACTGTTGGTCACTCTACACAACTAATATAACCAAAGATGCTTAATTGAAGTGAACTAATAAAAAGTTATCATATACTATTATTTCATACCCACAGGAAAGAATTTTAAAACAAAATTTTGGGGGTCACAAAAGGCCCAAGCTACAACACAGGGTTTCTTCAAGAGAAATATAATACCATCACCAAAGTTTTACCGTCTCTAGATTTAGATTGTTCCATCTAACCAAGATTAGGGAAATATGCCAGCCACCAATGTCATTCAGCTTAATATATGATGATTTAAAAATGTTTAATTCTGAACAATTCTCCTGCATACATTTTAGGATAGAACCAAAGAGAAATCACACCCTCTTATTGTATTTCAAGGAAATTTCTCTTACTTAAGAAGAAGAAACTAAAATTACCATGATTTAATCAATTTTATTATTCTACAGAAATCTTATAATTCAATATGCTTGACAAAGTCTACAATTTTAAAAAATATTTTAAAGCATCTCTTCATTGTTGCTAAAATCAAGCCTTAAGTTTTCTCAAATTTAATGAGAAACATACAATTCAGGGCAAGACAGAATTTTGATTTCATAATGGTTTGTATAAACCATATATATTCAAAATGTCATAGTCATTTTTGTGTAGTAAAATCATTAAAATTACTGATTAATTATTAAATAAATATTTAAATTTCAACTTAGTTGAAATATTGTTTGAGTTTTAAATGTTTAACTCAATTTTATCTATTTAACAAATTCCATGATGTTTTCTATACAGCTAGAATTTTACTTCAGTCTTTCATAATACAAAAAAGCTTTGCTTTAGAGAATAGAATTAAGACTTAAAACAAAACAAAAAAGAAACATATACAATTATTACAGTATTTATTTCTTCAAGTCTACATGGCTTTTTCCAATGTGTCTAAATCTAATTAACAGATGTTTGGTTAAAAATATCTAAGTAAAAGCTATTTGAGCAGCTACTATACATAGCTCTGGAATGTTTTTGAAGCTATACATTAGGACATTACTGAGATTTGGAAAATGTACTCAATCCTAAAGCATGGCATCTCAAAAAGCATATAATCTCTAGTTTTTGAGACAAAGCTACATATGATAAGGCTATTACTTCTTAAAGCCTTGAAATGACTAAATGATCAGAGGAGGAGAGCACTGTACCACTTTGAATAATGTAAAAACACTTCACTATTGATGGGATCACTGCACTTAGTCATACAGAAAGGAAAGGATATGGTTAAGAGGAAGAAAGATGATAATCAATGTTGGAGGGTTAATAGGAAACACAGAGTAGGTTGATATTGCCTATGAGAAAACAAATAAATGTGTTCACCACACTGGGAACTATTTTTGGAAGCAACAGGAATGCACAGTGTTTAGAAATATTAGGGAGAAAATTATACACTTTTTGCTGACTTAAAATTCTGAATTACACAACCAGTGTATTTCTGGAAGTGACAGGACTAGAAAATCAAGTGAGAATGCTGAGTAATCCAAAGTCTGAAAGGACAGGTCACTATTCACAATGAATGCAAGTGCTGAGTTTCAAGAAAAGGCAGTGCCTGATTTCAGTGCTCTGAATAGTTGGAAAAAACAAAACAAAAATACAGGGGACCTGATGAGGAAATATGTGCATGTGTGGTAGAAGATACTTTCAATTTTGAAATGATGACATCAAAATAATAGATGACATCAAAATAATAATTATGGAGTCAAGTGGATGAGACATCTAAGACCAGAGATACAGAAAAGTAAGCACTCTACTTGGAGGGAAAAATATAAACAAGAGTGGATGTAGTCACAGGAAAATGGTCAAAGTAGAGAAATATAGAGTAAGCAGAAACCAAAGATGAAGAGGAGGAAGTGTGAAATGGTAAAGTTAAGGGGACATATGAACATGAGCAGGTAGGCAATTATAATAAGAAAGAATGAGGAATATCCACATATACTGTGGCAAAGAAATAGATATAAATGCACTCATGAATATAAATGTTACAGATATTATAGATGATATAGATGACAAATATAGATATAAATGTATATAGGTATGATATGGTTATGTCTATGAGTATGGATAAGGATATGACTGTGGTTATGGTTATGACTATGGCTATGGATATGACATCAGTTCAGTGAACATAGATTCACATTTACTTAAGACAGGATCATATTTTACTACTTTAATCAGTTCAATTCTTATTGATACTGTAACATACTAACAACATACATAGTAACATATTGTTACTATGTTTTACCCTCAAAAATATTGATTTTGGAAGATACTTTTTGTGTTTCCAATGTATAGAGAGAGATATAGATATACACAAAGACATAACTCTAGGTATATATAAGTGTGTGCAATGTGTAAATTCCTATACATTCATAAATATGAGTACTCTATATAGATAGTTATCTAGATTTAGATGTTTTTTTCTATTAATGTTTTCAATTCTTTCCATGAATTCAATCTCAGTGGAGGGTTAAGTATGTAGTTTTGTTAAGGTTATGTGTGCTATAAACATGTTATATGATATAAAACCCTTCTGAGTGCTCTTTTAACCTCTGCATTTCTCAAGCTGCAGATTAGGGGTTTAACATTGGGTTGGTCACCACATACAGTGCTGAGATGAGTCTGTCTCTGGCAGGGGAGTGTTGACTGGAGGGGGGTCTGATGTAGGTAAATATTGCTGTGCCATAAAACAAACAAACAGCAAGAAGGTGGGAAGCACATGTGGAGAAGGCTTTGCATTTCCCTTTGACTGATTGAATTTTGAGGTTGGTGGATATGATGTAGATATAAGAAATAAAGGTGATTAGAGAGGTGGGGATTGAGAAAATACTTGCCATCACTAAAATAAGCATTTCTGTCATATATGTGGACGAACAGGAGAGTTCCACCAATTGTGGGATGTCATAATAATACTGATTAACGTGATGAGACTTACAGAAAGACCAAGAGTGAACACCGTATGCAGAAGGGAATTAAGAAATCCTGCTGCCCAGGTTCCAGCAGTCAGCTGGGCACAGTGTACTTTGGTCATGTTGAGGGTGTAATGAAGAGGGAAACGGATGGTCACATACCAGTCATAAGCCATGACAGTGAAAAGGAAGATCTCCACCCCTGCCAAGGCCACCAAAAAATAAACCTGCAAAGCACATCCAACAAAAGAAATGCTTTGCTTCTCAGTCAGGAGGTTCTTAAGCATCTTGGGAGGAGTGGTTGACTGGCACAAAACATCTAAGAGGGATAGATTGGCCAAGAAGTAATACATGGGTGTGTGCACCCTTTTCAAAGTCCCAATGGCCAGGAGATTGGCACCGTTTCCCAACTGAGCTGACCAGATAGATGACAGCAAAAACCACAGAGAGGAGAGTGCACCTCTGGGAGATCAGAGAACCCTATTAGGATAAGCATATCCATGGTGGTGAGATTGTAGTTGTCCATCTCCTCTCTCCACTTGGGTCTTTCTGGAGAAATCAAAGCCAGAATACAAAGGTTAGTATCAAAATCCTAGGAGCCAAGTGATGATAAACACTAGGGAAAGAGTTTCAGTGTGGTTGATGAATTGTGTGAGCCCTATTTAATTACAGATTTCAATTATTATAATTGCTGATAGAAGCATACTATGAATTTATGATATTTCTTGGAATATTCATGCTCAGTTTTTAACTAGAAGGTGAAATTTAAAATTTAACTAGATGGAGAAATTTAAGGTTAAATTTCATTTTCATAATGAAACTGTTATTTTTTATAATAATTTTATTTTTTTTATTTTTTTAAAGATACTTGGATTACATAAATGTTACAGAAAAATTGTAGGGATTCCCATTTGCCCCACCTCCCACTCCTCCCACATAAACATTCTTCATTAGTGTGGCACATCACATGCAATAGATATACACATCTTGGGCCTTTGCCACTAAGCATGGGTCATAGTTCACATTGCAGACCACATGCTCTCCCACACAGTTCTGAATGTTATATGCTGATGTAAAATGGCCTATATCTGTCATTGCAATGTCATTCAGGATAATTCCCAAGTCCTGAAAAATCCCCGGTATTACAATTGCTTTTCCCTCTGCCTGACCCTAAAGTGTCTCGTGGCCACTGGCTCCACATTAATGTAATTACTTCCATTGTGTGAAACACAATTCATGTCTATAACAGAATACCAGTAAGTGCACTCTAGTCCTTAGCTCTTCCCCCAGTCCTGAGGAGTCTGAGATGGTGATGTCCACTCCACTTCCAAGTGAGAGAGGGCTTATATCTCATGGATAAGATGGATGGGATTATCCTGCCTGCAGCTTCAGACTCCCTCCATTCCCTGGGATGGCTGTTGTCCATCATCATCTCCCCACCAAGTGTCTGAGGTGAGTCCATTGAGCTGTAGAGTAGTAGCTGCAGCTCCACCGAGATTCTGGGCCCAGATGGCACATGGACAGCCCAAAGACTATGGTCTCTGGAAGTACACCTACAAACTTCAGCAACACATATAGGTTTGAATAGAAGGGACAGATGGACCATGTGCAGGGAAGACATATTTGGGTCTAACTCTGTCACTCTCATGAGCAAGGATTCCAAACTAGGGACCACTCATAAGGCACAAAACTCTGGAGCTATCTGCCCTGATATAGGACCTGGGTGTCTCCAGAGCCCTCAGGAGCCCCTCTGTTTGGGGTGTATCCATATTGGAAGCCTATGAGGTCCTAATGAGATGTGCATAAGCGTTACCTCTGGAATGACCTACAGACTCACTTTGAAGACTCTTAGCCATATGAACTCATTTGTCTTTACCTTTTCCCCCTTTTATTTGAGGTCTTTTTTCCAGTTAGTAAAGACCTCGATTATTAACTGGAAATCAAGGCACTTGTTAGTAATCCCTCATTGCCAGGGAGGCTCATGCCCGGGAGTCATGTCCCATGCAGGGAGGAAGGTAATGCATTCATATGCTGAATTTGGCTTTAGAAAGAGGCCACATTTGAGCAACAAGGAGGCTCTCAGGAGGCAACCCTAAGGCACCCCATAACAATAGGCTAAGTTTTAATTTCAAGAGCCAAGACTCATAAGGCTAGTCATCAATAACAAGAGCCCATCAGTGGACCATCCTCCTTTGCCAGACACTGCTCCTGCATTTGGGTGACTGTTGCTACTCCCTTGGAGAATATGACAGAGCTCTGCAGGGTGGGAATTCAGTATTCTCTAATTTATTGAGTGGTTCTCCACCCACTGTGACCATGCCCTGTGAGCATTTGAACAATTTTATATACCTTTTATGTATGTTCAGGTGAACTTCCTTCCATGCACACCCAATCCCTGACACCCCGCACCAAGAATCCTCTCCTGCCCCAGTTGTAACCCTTCTGTGATCCAAAGCTTCTTTATAGATGAAGCCAATACAACAACCAAATACAATTAATAGGAAAATGAAATAATAATGATGTTTAAATGTAAGAAATAAAATACATGGAAACTTAAAAAAAATCTAAAAATAAAATAAAATTAAAGGATTGGGTTATTCAAAAAATGAGAAAAAATTTTTAAAAATTAAAAAAAATTTTTTTGACATTTTGCCTTTCTTCACTGCACTATCTGGTGTCCAGTCTGTACCGTGGAACCTTCCTCCTCTCACTCCCCAGTGTCTCACTGTTTTTCATTTAATTTTCAAAGAAGTTTTAGGTCACAGAAAAGTCACACACTGAATATAAGACAATCTCATATACCCAACCTCCTCCCCCTTTCCTCATCCCATATTAAAACCTTTTTGTATGTGGATGGCAGCATTGTTATAATTGATACACAGATAATGAAACATAGCTACTAAACATAGTCAATGGTTTACAGTATGGTTTACATTTTGGATCAAACACTTTTATAAATTTTGATGATATTTACCATGACCTGTGTCCATCACTGTAAGGAAATGAAAAACATTTCCCCTGACCCCTAAATACCTCCTGTTTGATCTATTCTGTTCCTCCCTCCCCTTCCCCCTGGGTCCCATGAGGACCACCTGGCTTGACTCATTGGATGAAAAGATTCATAGTTACATGCAACAAGAAGTCATGACAAACTGGTTTGTCCTCCACTATTAGGAACCACCCTTGCTCTTAAGAGATGCCCACTGGTCTATTTCTGCTCTCCCTTCAGTATTCTGGGTATTCTAAACCACCCTTCTCAATCTACCCACATGTCAACCCTGCAGCACCCAACCCAAAATTTGACTACCCTCCTGTCCTAGCCCTTCAATACACAATTACACTCTATCACTTTACTGTAGGTTAAGTCCATATAGGTAATGGCTCACAACTTTCTGTTTTCTTTCTCTTTCTTGTACACTTATCTTTCAGACAATATTTCTCAGAGACTTCTCAATTTCCTTAATTCACATCAGTGAGGTCATATACTGTTCATCCTTCAATGCCTGGCTTGCTTCACTCAACATAACGTCTTCCAGATTCATCCATGTTATCCCGTGTGTTAGCACTCTATTCCATCTTACAGCTGAGTAATACTCTATTGTATGTATGTAACACATTTGGTTTATCCATTCATCTGTTGATGGGCACCTAGGTTGATTTCAACTTTTGGCAATAGTGAACAATGCCACATTGGTGTGCATATATCTGTTCATGTCTTTGCTTTCAGTTATTCTGGGTATAGACCCAGCACTGGAATTGCTGGATCATATGGAAGATGTATCATTAGTTTTTTGGGGAACTGCCAAACTTCCCTCCACAGTGGCTGTACCATTCCACAAACCCACCAGCAGTGGATAAGGGTTCCCATTTGTCCATATCCTCTCCAACAGTTATAGTCTGCTGTTTTATTAATAGGCACCATTCTAATGGGTGTAAGATGGTATCAGATTGTAGTTTTGGCTTGCATTTCTCTAATAGCTCGAGATATCGAGTATTTTTTCATGTGCTTTTTAGCCATTTGTATTTCTTCTTTGGAGAAGTGTCTTTTCAGGTCACTTGCCCATTTTTTAAATGGGTTGTTTGTCTTTTTATTTTCGAGTTGTAGGATTTTTTTAAATATGCAGGATATTAGGTTCCTATCAGATATATGGTTGCCTAATATTTTCTCCCATTGAGTAGGCTGCCTTTTATTTTCTTGATAACGTCCTTTGAGGAGTAAATGTTTTTAATTTTGATGAGATCTCATTTATCTACTTTTCCTTGTTCAGCTCATGCTTTGGGTGTGAAGTTCATGAAACCATTTCCTATTACAACATCCTGTAGATGCTTCCCTATATTATCTTCCAAGGTCTTTATGGTCTTGGCTCTTATATTTAGGTATTTGATCCATATTGAGTTAATTTTCATATAAGTTGTGAGATGGTGTTCCTCTCTCATTCTTTTGGATATGGGTATCCAGTTCTCTAAGCACCACTTGTTGAAGAGGCCATTCTCTCTCAACTGAGTGGGATTGGTGGCCATGTTGAATATTAGATGACTGTGTATGCAAGGATTTATATCAGGACTCTCAATTCGGTTCCATTGGTCAATGTGTCTATCCTTGTGCCAATACCATTTGGTTTTAACAACTGTCGCTTTGCAGTATGTTTTAAAGTCAGGTAATGTGATACCTCCAACTTGTTTTTTCTTTTTCAATATGTCTTTGGTGCTTTGGGGCCTCTTACCCTTCCAAATAAATTTTGTAGTTAGTTTTTCCAATTCCTTAAAAAAAAAAGTGTTGATTTTTATTGGGATTGCATAAAATCTGTAGATTAGTTTTGTTAGGATAGACAGCTTGATGATGTTTAGTCTTCCTATCCATGAACAGGGAATATTCTTCCATTTATTTAAGTCTTCTTTGATATCCTTTAACAGTCTTTTGTAGTTTTCTGTATATAAGTCCTTTACATCTTTATTTAAATTTTTTCCTAGGTATTTGATTCTTCTAGTTACTACTGAAAATGGTAGTTTTTCTTGATTTCCTCCTCATATTACTCGTTACTGGTGTACAGAAATGCTACTGATTTTTGAGCATAGATTTTATAGCCTGTGACGTTACTGAATGCCTTTATAAGTTTTAGAAGCTTTGTTGTAGATTTCTCAGTGCTTTCTACATATAGGATTATGTCATGTGCAAATAATGAAATTTTTACTTCTTTTCCAATTTGGATGCCTTTTATGTCTTTTTCTTTACTCCATTCTTGAGCAAAAACTTCTAAGACAATGTTAAAACGGAGTGGTGATAGTGAGCATCCTTGTCTTGTTCCCAATCTCAGAGGGAAGGCTTTTAGGATTTCACCATTGCAGATGATGTTAGTTTTGGGTTTTTCATTTATACTCTTTATCATGTTCAGAAAGTTTCCTTCTATTCCTATCTTTTGCAGTGTTTTTATCAGGAAAGAGTGCTGTATTTTGTCAAATGCTTTTTCTGCATCTATAGAGATGATCATGTGATTCATTTCTTTCAATCTGTTTATGTGGTGTATTACATTGATTGATTTTCTTATATTGAGTCATTCTTGCATACCCGGGATAAATCCCATTTGGACATGGTGTATAATTGTTTTAATATGTTGTTGAATGTGATTAGCAAGTACTTTGTTGAGGATTTTAGCTTCTGCGTTCATTAGAGAAATTGGTCTGTAATTTTCCTTTCTTGTGGTATCTTTGTTTGGTTTTGGTATTAGCGTAATGTTGGCTTCATAAAATGAGTTAGGCAATGTTCCTTCTACTTCTATTTTTTGGAGGAGCTTAAGCAGAAATGGTGTTAACTCTTTCCAAAATGTTTGGTAGAATTCAGCTGTGAAGCCATCTGATCCTGGGCTCTTCTTAGTTGGGAGGTTTTTGATGACTGAGTCTACCTCTTTACTTCTAATCAGACTATTGAAGTAATCAATTTCATTTTTTGTCAATGTAGGCTATTTGTGAGTTTCTAGAAATTTTTCCATTTCCTCTAAATTATCATTCTTGTTGGCATATAATTTTTCAATGTATCCTCTTATGATACTCTTTATTTTGGTGGGAACAGTAGTGATATCATTTCTTCCTTCCTTATTTTGTGTATTTGCATCTGCTCTCTCTTTTTGTCTTTGTTAGTCTGGTAAAGGGTTTGTCAATTTTATTGATTTTCTCAAAGAACCAGCATTTGGTTTTGTTTATTTTTTTCTAGTGCTTTCTTATTTTCTATTTCATTTATTTCTGCTCTAATCTTTGTTATTTCTATCTTTCTACTTCCTGTGGGGTTGTTTTTTGTTTTTTTCCAATTCCTCCAAGAGTGTACTTAGGTTTCCAATTTTAGCTATTTCTTCTTTTGTAATATATGCATTTATAGTTATGAGTTTCCCTCTCAGTACAGCTTTGGCTGCATCCCATACATTTTGACATGCTGTGTTGTCATTTTCATTCAATTTGAGGTAGTTACTGATTTCTTTTGAGAGTTCCTCCTTCACCCACTGTTTGTCTAAGATTGTGTTGTTTAGCTTCCATATCTTTGTGCCTAATCTGGTTCTCTGGCCCTTAGTGATTTCCTATTTCATTCCATTTTGATCAGAGAAATTACTTTCCATAATTTCAATCTTTCTGAATTCATTGAGAGTCGTTTTTTGTCCTAGCATGTTGTCTACCTTGTAGTATGGTCCATGTGCACTCAAGAAGAATGTATATCCCGCTGTATTTGGGTGTAGAGTTCTCTATATGTGTATTAGGTCCAGGTCCTGTATTATTCAGAGTCTTTGTTTCTTTATTGATTCTCTGTCTAGGTGTTCTATCTACTGGTGATAATTGTGTATTAAAGTCCCCCACTATAACTGTAGAGGCTTTTATTTCTCCACTTAGTTTTTCCAGTGTTTGCGTCATGTGTTTTGGGGCATCCTGATTAGGTGCATAAATATTTATGATTGATCTCTCTTCTTCAAGATTACCCCTTTTACGAATATATAGTATCCATCTTTGTCTCTTAAAGTAGTTTTGTATTTAAAGTCCCTTTTGTCCAATATTAGGATAGCTACTCCTGCCCTTTTTATTTCGTTATTGTTTGCTTCTAAATTTGTTTTCCAGCCATTCACTTTCAGCCTCCTTGAATCCCTGTGTCTAAGGTGTGCTTCTTATAGAAAACATATAGATGGGTCATATTTCCTTATCCATTCTGCCAATCTGTGTCTCTTGACTGGTGAGTTTAATCCATTAACATTCAGTGTTATTACTCTCAAGGAATTTCTTACATCAGTCATATTTTCTTTGGTTTTATGTATGTCATATGTTGTTTTTATTTCTTGTTTTGTCTTTTTAGTTATTCTTACACTGTCTTCCAATTCTTTCTTTTCTGTTTTATCCTTTCAATCTGTAGAACTTCCTTTAGTATTTCTTGAAGTGCAGGTTTCTTATTGGCATATTCACTTAATTTCTGTTTATCTGTTTATATTTTGAACTCTCCATCATTTTTAAATGCTAGTTTTGCTGGATAGAGAATTCAAGGCTGGAAGTTTTTTTCTTTGAGTACCTTGACTATGTCATACCACTGTCTTCTTGCATCCATGGTGTCAGATGAGAAATTAGCAGTTAATCTTATTGTGCTTCCCTTGTATGTGATGGTTCTCTTTTCTCTTGCTGCCTTGAGTATTTTCTCCTTGTCTTGAGTATTGGACATTTTGATAATTACATGTCTTGGGGTAAGCTTGATGGGATTTATATTATTTGGGGTGCACTTTGCTTCCTGGACATGTACATCCATCTCCCTCAATAGGGTTGGGAAGTTTTCAGCCTTTATTTCCTTCAACACTCCTTCTGGGATACATATAATATGTATGTTTGTGCATTTTTTGTTTTCAATTAAATCTCTAAGTCCGTGCTGGGTTTTTCTAGCTTTTTATCTATCTGTTCTACTTTCTGCTTGATTTCAGATGTACTGTTGTCCACATCAGTAATTCTTTCTTCTGCCTGTTCAAATCTGCTATTATGTGAATCCAGTGTTTTTTTTATTTCTTGGATTGTGCCATTCATCACTATCATATCCATTACTTTTTATGTATGTTACAATTTCTTCAGGATATTCTCCCAGTGTCTTCTTAATATCCTTAGCCTCTTCCTTCACTTCATTAAGTTGGCCCATGATATTTGTTTGGACAGCTTTGTTTAGTTTTTCAATGTTCTGCATCTCTTCCTGGTTTTTAGTTTGATCATTGGAATGATCCATGTCTTCTTGTTTCTCAGTATGGTTTGTAATTTTTTGTTTCCCTCTGGTCATCATTTTATCTTGATGGATTTTTTCAGTTGATTAGTTTCTCTCTCTGCTCTAGAGTTTTATTTTGCTGGTGGCTGTATGTGTGTTTAGTTTTTCTTTGACACTTTGTTCTTCTGGTATTTCCTTGCTTTTTTCTATGTTCCTTTGAAGGAAAAATATTAGGGCCAGAAGAAACGAAAGATGTAAGAAAGGAAAAAAGATAATATTAATATTAATAAAAGTTAGAAGAGTGGCTGTATCAGACTTAGCAAAATGAATATTTAACTCATGTAGGCAGTGTAGAGTAATAGGGGAAAAAATGTTGAATAATTATAATGGAATGGGAAACCAAATAGAGAAAAATATATAGAATGATTTAAAAGGCCAGAATGATGAGGAGAGAGGGAAACAGTAAAGAAAGGGCTGAAAGGAAAAGTTAATAATAATAATAATAAAAAGAAAACAGTATAGACAAGATAGAAATCAACACCCATGAAGTTGAGGACTAATGAAAAAAGGTGGAATGTAAGAAACACAACACAAAGCAGAATGTGGAAAGATGAAGGAAGGAAAAGAGATAGCATTGTTAGACAAAATCAATATAAACAGAGAATGGAAAATCAAGAGAGAATAACAGCAAAGAAGAAACAAGGTAGCAGCACCCTGTTAAAAAAGGGGGTGTAGGGAGGAAAGAGGAGAGAAAAGCAAGAAACAAATAAACAAAGAAAAACAAAACACACAAGCATTTAGTCAAACAAAGCTAAGGAAGAGCATTCGTTCTTGGGCCCTTATGGTGCCTCTCAGCCTGCGTTCATCAATCAATTACCCTGCAGCCTTCTCCTTGCAGGTTTTGAGGCAGATTTTAGTGATTAAATTAAGTTTAAAACTTTTTTTAAAGAAATAAGGTACCGAAAAGAAAGTCTCTTCTGGACCGACCCCTCCACCGAAGGGACCCTAAATAGGGTCTTATGTCTTATCAAACACTTTTCAATGCCTGAAACCCCACCAGGGGAGTTGAGACTCTGACACTCAGCTTGGAATTATAAAATTGGTTGGCTCAGCCCCTTCCCGAGCCAAGCCTCTGTGTCCCACAGCTGTCTGGTAAATCAGGTTTCCTCAGCAGATTCGCTTCTCCCCTCAACCCAGCACTACTTCTAGCCAGCTGGTTTGCTCCCAAAAACCTGCAAGGGGGTCCAGGAAGCCAAACTAATAGAAAGAATCCCTCTCACCCTTTTCCAGGAGCGTCCCACTCTTGGAAAGTGTTCCCTCTCTCCAGGTTGCTGGGAGGATGGGGCTTAGCCATCTGCATCCACATTTGAGCTGGGAAAATATGTAGCATAAATAATGCAGTGTATAGATAATGGTTTCTTTAAACAAATGCAACCATTGATTTCTGCCAAGTTATTTTACCCAGAAAGATTTAACCACAAAATTCTGAAAATTTTTGGAAAATTTCACAATTCTTTCATTAAAAGCATTATAACTCTTTCTATTCTTTCTCTTCTTTAACCAGAAAGAGCTCTGTGCCCTACTAGAGAAAAAAGAAAATCTTATCAGTGATGTTCTCTAAATAATGAAATTTTTAAAATAAAATTTTATATTAATCATAAAATGCTTAGATAAAATTATTCAATAAGCAAAAGTTTGTTATATCAGTTAACAAAGAAGTAATGAATAAAAAAATCTGTAGCATTAATTCTCAATATCTCAAATGTTCAAGAATGTATATTATATATTAATACTTTGAAAAGATAATAGTGAATAGATAAAATTAAATCAAAATAAACAATATTTTAAGTCAGCATTCATTAAATTATACATTCAGTACTCAATTTCCTTTTTACCCACATTTCCTAAGTTGATTTTTTTCTAAATAAGTTTTATGATAACTCATTTACATCTTAATGAAACAAAATGGTGTATTCTATATCCGGCTAATTGACCAGTTTTTATCCTGAAGAAATGATAATGTATTTTTGCTAAATTTTGCCCTTGGACTTTACATTTCTTCTGTCAAACCTTTTGTTTTGGCCTATAAAATTCAGAATTTTTTCATAAGTGTAGAAATAAGTATTAAGAAACCCCTCCTTTTGAAGCAAACATAATAAATCCCTGGTTCAAAAAATAAGAAGGACATTTTTGTAAATAATGTATTGAGGAGGAATAAGTTTACACCATTATGTATTAACCCAATGGATTGACTGATTATATGCTGTAGATCAGAAAATTCTTAATGCCATGCAATGTCTCTCTCTATTCTGTGAGATTACTTGGTATTAAGATAAGCATATGACCACATGAATCATACATATTGAAGTCAGGTGTTTTCATAGTCATAAACAGCCATATATGTATGTTGATCCAGAGCAAAAGGCCTATTATTGGAAATTAACCAGCAATTAAGTTTTATTGTCATTTCTGTGACCCATACTTTTACATATGGTCAAAGACAAATGTATCATACATGGTACATAACTGTATCAAATAGATACTTTAAGTTTCCCCAGCACATAGAAAAAGAAAATGAGTTCATTAAGCAAAATTATTACTGATAGATATTAAGTTAATTCAAAATTCAATTTATTCAGTACATCAAAATCAAGGAAATATTACATTTAAAATGTTTTAAGAAAATAAGATATAGAATTGTCTTATAAAATATACTGCTAAGGAACATTTATTTCACCATCTTGTTTAACCCAATATACCAATAGCTGATAAAATAAAAGACTCAAAAAAATCTTCTACAGTGTAATCTCTCCACTTGCTTTCTGATGTTGTTGTTGAACTGTAAGTCCCATGGATCTGATTATCTAGGAAATATATTTCAAAGCACATGAGTCAGAAAGATGCCTTTAGATACAACAGAATTTTACATACAAAGGTTTCTTATGTAAGTGTCTGGTCATGCACAATTTTTAAGAAAAATCATTTTTATACATTTATTTAGCCACCCACTCTAATATTATTCAAAAATGCACAGTTTAACTTATCTAATTAATAATTCATTTTGGCTAGTTTCTTAAGTGTGTAAATTTTCAGAACTTATTAACATCTTTACAAGCATCTAATTGTTTCTTTTAGCTTAGACAATCCAGAATTTAGCACAAAATTTTTTTGCTTTTGCTTTTTCTGAGATTTCATTACCAATATGATGTGTCAATCTGAAAATAAAATGATTCAAACAACCAAATGTATCAGTAAAGAAAAACAAATTCCTCACTTATATACAGAGCTTATATATGAATTTATTTTACAATTTATTTTATGTCATTTTTCCTTTAGGAAAAGCAACAAATAGGACTCTAGAGGTAAAATGCTTCTCTACTTGATAATAGTGAATTATTACCAACCTAATAATGGGCACTCATTTTATAATTAACCAATTTAAAATATTGACAAAATCTAATTTGTAGAAGGGAGACCATTTTCTTTCTTTTAATGTTCTAGGGTAAGATAAAACCAAAAGTATTTTTAAAGTTTGTATTGCAAGAAAAAACAGTAATAAATTGTTTTCATTAGCATATTTTTTTCTGTAAACATAAAGATAATCTCCCAAAAATATGATATTATAATCAACCTGCTATAAATTTGCATTTTTCATGCTGGACAGTAAATCTCAAATACTTTTTTTTTTGGTGAGTGTGTTCATTTTTTTCTGTGAAAAATTGAAGGTTTACAAAAAATCATGCATATAACACAGCATTTACATATACAACCCTTTTATTAACACTGTGCATTAGTGTGGTATTTTTGTTATAATTTGTGAAAGAACATTTTTATCATTGTACTATTAACTATAGCCCATCATTTACAATAGAGTTAACTGTTTATGTAGTGCTATTTTTAATACATTACTAAGTAATTTCATACTTTTATATGATTAAAACTATTTATCATACACAGAAGAATGGTATTACAACCTTTGATACACATGTGGGTGGAATTTCAAATTATTTAACGTGTAACTCCAAACGAGATTTCCCAGCAAGGCAATTACTACTTATGACCTTTTAAATCAATATACATTAATTCTTTCTAATTTTCTAATTGAGATCACACTGGCTTAAATGTATATTTTAATAACTTAGGAGTTCATACTTATTATTTCATTCAAATTAAATATCAATAAATTACTTCCAAGTACAATTGTTTACATCCTCATTCCATTTTTATAATTTCTATTTTTCACAGTGAAAATCCTGGTTCCCAAAATGGTCTATATATTCAATCATTTTTTGTAGCCTACAATAAATACACATTAATTTGGTTGTTATGATACTGATGATACTACTACCAAGAAAAAGTTCTAAATTTTTGTCTGCCCATTTTGTATTTAGACTATGTCACTAAATTTATATCTTTTGATACCATGTTCATAAGTTATTAGAATTAATATTCTTTTCCTTCATGTTTACAATAGGAATTTAATGTGAATTTAGGTTGCTTTTTCTGTTTATATTGTTTTTGGACTTACTTTTCTCAACATTTTAAATACAAATTTATTTTTAAAAATGGAGAACATATACAAAGTCATACATAAATAAAAATTTGTAAAGAGTTAGTGACTGCAATCCATATCCTTCACATCCTATTCCTACTCAAGTTAACCTCTTTTGGGTTTTGATGAATTGTGCCTGGGAATCATAATACAAATTTTATTAAAGGTAGATATATATGTGTGTATTTATGTTAATTTGTGTACATGTGTATATATATATATGTATAATTATTTATCTTCCTTTCATTCTTACTTGAAAGGAGGCCTGCTATAAACATTATTGGCACCTTGCCTTTTATTTTTATTTGAATATGTAATATGTAAATCACTGAATATTAGTTTACAGAGAAATTTATTCTTCAGTCTATTATGACAATACTTTGGTTAAATGATGTCTAATTTATTTGTCTATGAATGATTAATATAACATTAAAAGTGTATTTCTTATCATATTTTATATAGATAGATATTGCATATATTATATATACATATATAGCATATGTAATATTAGATCAAGTTTTTCTTAATTATAT